>BNST01002204.1:0-217589 GCA_019650275.1 Xylocarpus granatum
TTTTTATTCAAAAAACCAAAGCCATGGTATTTTTTGGCTCGTAAATCTTTAACTTAGTACTATTTTTATACTTTCAAATTTTAATTTTGATGTTTATATTATTTGATAATTTAACTCAGGTTGAGAGTCTGTTGAAAGAATATGGACAATGTGTGCACCTCTCAGGGTCCGAATGCCTATTTCTTCTGACCTAAACAATCCACGACAACTTCATCACCAAGATCTCTCGATATAACAAAGTGGTTAACATTCCAAACAGCATGACCATCTTGGATGAACTTCTCCCCATTTCAATTGAGATGGCGAAACGGAACTTGAGGGGTATCTGGAACTTCACAAACCCTGGGGTCGTAAGTCACAATGAAATCCTCGAGATGTACAAGAGCTACATCGACCCTGAATTCAAGTGGGCCAACTTCACATTAGAAGAGCAAGCTAAGGTGATAGTTGCTCCTCGAAGCAATAATGAAATGGATGCTTCCAAGTTGAAGAATGAGTTCCCTGAGTTGCTACCCATTAAGGAATCGCTGATCCAGTATGTGTTCGAGCCAAACAAGAAAACCTAAGCAAAGTAAGAAGAGTTTCGGTTATGACTGACCAACGCATTTTGGGTTACCTAATATGGTTGAAGTGCCGTTGTCATGTTAAATCAGTTTTACCACTCATCGTCATTCATAGTCAGAATCACATTATTTCTATATTGTACTAGTGATAATCAGCCATGCTTCTTTCATCATTTTTCTCTCCGCTGTTGAGTTGTGTGGGGATATGTTTTATAGTGTGCCTTTCTAGAATAAGCTTACTAGTAGGTTGCTTATATTTACAGGTCATCTGCTAGATATTGCAGTTGTTATGCAACTTCTGTATTCTGTTAAATGAATACGAGTTAGTTCCTACTATTTATGCTGTTGCCTTTTGCATTGAAGAGCTGTCGCTACACGTAAAATGATGGAATGGGAATGCAATTCTGTTTCATTGATTTAATTGAAACCGCTTCTCAAATTCTCTGGGGCCGCAGCTTCGAAAGTCAATATTTCTACGTGGGGTTTCTCTTCTTTATTATCATTTTTGCCCCTATAAAATATTACAAGAATATAGACTCGACTCCTCTCCAATTCTGTGGGATCCAGATCTAGATCTGGGGCATCCACGTTACCAGCTAATTTGCCTGAGCTTTAAAATAGCACAAGATTCGGAAAAATAAAGAAGATTCTGGCGCTTGGGAATTTGTTACTGCAAAATTATAAAACGCGTCTCCATTTTGTATGATTATATTGGGTGTATGGGAATGGAATGGGACAGCTAACAAAATTCTCTTGTGATGTGAGGCAATTTTCAAGCGCTAGCTGGCTGTATGAGAGGATCGAATGGCAACAGTTGTACTAAACTTTTGGAGGGGTGGAAGGTAGCTAATGTGAGAACGAGAAGACGCCACATCTCGGAACATCAGATTTTTAGTCGTTATAAATTAAGAGCACATTTAATGGTATAACTATTTGAGAATTTATTCTATTGCAGGCAGGAACCGTACCGTGCTTACCGCCAAATCACATTTTCTTTAAAGACGACCAATATCTCTACACGTGAATACTGATCGATTCCATCATAAACTTGCAGGCTGTTGCTCTCTGCAATTGCAGCCGCGCCAGCACGAGGACATACCCGTAATTTCAGCCTCAGAGCAGATTAACTGACTTGCTTAGCAAGAGAAAATTGCAGTCTTGGTTGGGCTAAAATTCTAAACCTAACGTAGAACAAAAGCAGCACAGTTATTAAAATTTATGCGCCCCCAAAAATAAAAATAAAAGTGATAGTCAGTGCTAAGATTGTTTTCCTTTGTGGATGCATTAACGAATAACATCACTGTGGTTCCGATGATGAGAACAAAGCTTTCTAACAAGGTACAAAACAATAATATTTTGGCAAAAATTGATTCGTATCTTTGTGAAACACTTATGAGGTGTAACATTCACGCCCCAGGTTCCAATCATCTACAACCTTCCCGTACCAACAAATCTCGAGCTCAGATATCACACTTACGAATCAGATGCACCACGAGATGCAGGAAGGAAAGCATTGAATAACTAGAACATTAGGCAAATGATGAAGACGCATCAGCCAGTTTCTTTAGAAATGAGACAACTTCATCTGATGACTGAAGTAGAAATCGGGCATTTGAACGAGTCCGCCCAACAGCACAAGAGAAGTAGTTCTCTTTATTCAGATCAAGCACATTCCAGGAGATCTTTTCCGGTGATGGTCGTCGTACATTATTAGAGTTAGGATTAGAGGTCTTTTTCTCGATATTTTGTGTAGGTCGTTGTGTCTTACCTTGAGATGACTTTGAGCCACTTCTACTTGTTGGAAGCTTCAGTGACGGTCTTCTCTCCCCTGGTAACTTCATTCCATCACTTGGTTTGGTTCTGGAAATGCTTGTGGCATCCGAAGGAAGTTCTGGCTCAAAGAAGGTGTACACATCTTCATCCTGAAGTAAACAATAATAAATTAAGAATTGGGCATTCTTAAGACCAAGGATTGATCTTTTATGAGGTCAACCACCCCAAAAGTAGCTCCCATTTTATCACAGAAAATGGAAAAAGAAATTTGCCACAAAGCTGTACTAAAAGGTTTGAAGAGCATAAAAGTTAATGCATATGCATGGAGATGAATATTGTAGAATGACACCACTAAATGAAACTCTTAAGAACATTCCCGAAAACTGAAGAACCTACTTATCTTTAAATAGGAGGGAGAAGTACCTTCCCCAGAAAATGTCCAATACACAGCACATGGTCGATTGGTGTGGTCATGGACTTACTATGAACTATTTCTCCCAAAATTCGATCAATGGCAGCACCCTGAATGAATGTCAGATAAAATTGCATTGAGCTCAAATTTGAAGGAACTGAACCAGCATATTTGGTACCAATAAAATAAAACTCAAACCAATTTAGAGGTTTCAAGTACAGTGAAATAAATCACCTTCGTAACACCAACTGCTCGCACCTCAACTGATCGGCTTCCTTGTACGACTTCAACAGATGCATTAGAAATTGGGCCTGTCCAGAGATGCTGCAACATATCTCTTGCCTGAATTTTTCCAAATTCAACATCTAAAACCAAAATAATATGAGAAGGGCAGGGGTAAGACAACAAATAAAAAGGTCGAAATAGCTTAGACAGAAACATTGTCCAAATAATTTAGTACCTGCATACTTGTAGTTCCAAACAAGGGATGTTTCACGCTGTTCAAAATGTGATCTTGGTGTTCGTTCAGTGAAATACTCAAAGACATGCTGAAAACATACCAACAGCATCATAAGCTTTGAGGCCAGAAGAGATGATTACACAGAAATGTGACATTAAATAGGCACCTTAACGCTGTCGACCCATTCCATATTTAAATGCTCCGGCATTGTTGTCATCCATTCCCCCCTGGTACGGCGTAAAAACATACCATTTTCTGCGGCCAACCAAACATCATACGCCGAAAAGTTCTGTGAAAGAGCTCAATTAATTAAGAAGTGGATATAGCAAGGCCAGAGAAGAAGACATGAATGAAACCAGATCAAGTACATCATCCAGGACAGTTCTGTCGCTTCCACTAAGGACAACAATTGTTGTCTTTGGATCACTGCAAAGTGCAGTTAGTGGTTCTTTTAACTCTGGATGTAGCTTTAGTTCCATTTCTCTAATTTGATCACCTCTTCTCCCAGGAGTGTCCACAGGTTCAGTTAATGTAGCATTAAAACCCTGAGAATTAGATCAGTGCAGAGGTGAGCAGGATTTAAAATGGAGAGCCAAAAAGAAATTAGAATGATTAAAACAAAATGCCAAGCCAAGAAGTCTAAGCACCACCTAAAAGATGAACTATAATGTCTATCAAATACTAGATTATAAAATTTCTTTGTAATGCTAATTCTAGTACATTTTTCTACATTGTATTACAAACTGATCAAGTATTCACTCCCTCTTATATAATTTTGAATGCTGAATTCAACTGCAGCTGTCAAATTTTATTATAATGGTCTAACAACTTCTCATGCTTGACATACATATGAGTACTGTGAATATGGAATGATTAAGAAGAATAACACATAAAAGATTTGATCATTGTTACTCCTTCCCCTCTTTCTACTGAAGCTTGAAAGCCGCAAAGAACATAGTCCCTCGAATTGGTTGAATAAGCATAAGTCAGTCAGTTCAGGAATCAAACACAGAATACATTATGAGCAAATTTGAACATTATTACCCAACTGATAAAAATTCCAATAACACAATAGGTTAAACATGACCTACCAGTATGAGCAAACGATTATTGGACAGCAAATACCGTTCAATGGCATCTGCTTCACGAAGGCTAGGTGGGACTTGCCTTATCCTTAGTTGTGCCTCAACAACTGTATCATTCAGTTCACTGCAAAGTAATTGTAAAACGCAAATCTTTATGAATGCTGGCAAACTCCCATGATAATGTGGATGGTTGGCACAACAACATAGATGCTTAACTGAAACCAGAAAATGAATAAACAAAAAGCCAAAAGGTAATTTTGAAGAAAAATTATATGGAAACAATAAACCTATCAACTTATCACAAAAACAATCCAAATTATTCATAAATATATCATCACACATATCAAGGAGGAACTAAGCTACAGGTTTTACTTTCTTGATAAACCTATTCTTTTTTCTTTACCATAAAACAATAGATTTCATCAATGCCTAAGAGAACTACTCGTGAATAAGTCAAGCTGCTTTAGGAAAAGATGGAAGAGAAGAGGCTATAGGAACTGGTGAAGAAAGCTCCAAGCCGGTATATAGCTTAGCTCGTCCCTTATCTTTTTTCATTTTGCTCAAAGAATATCATGACACTGTTGAACAACAGGATGCTAAAAGCAGCTTCAGTTTCACAACAGAGCATATCATGACACCATTGTATGCATACCTTACAAAGGTTTCAGCCCATTCTTGAGCAGTATGTGTTGTTACATGTAAAAAATTATGCCTATGCCGTTTCTCTCTATCTTCAGGTGACATATTTAGAGCACGGGCAATTGCATTAGCCACCTCTGTTATATTCCAAGGGTTTACAAGGATTGCACCAGCACCCAGAGATTGTGCAGCACCAGCAAACTGAAAAAAAGATCAAAGTGTAAAAATTGTGATTGATATATTTCCAGTTTGGTCATAGAATATGGAAGCAAAATGAACTCGATGCAGGCTTTACCTAATTCATGCATAACATATGAATAGAGACTACTTAATCTGTGTAAAATCTCAAAAAGGAAAAAATTGAAATCTCCGTCTAGTTGCGAGTCATGAGAAATTACTTCACTGAGAATGAGAACCCCTTTCTTTGAGTCTTGGCATGCCACAAACTCATAGCTGACAAGATTCATTCCATCCCTTAAAGATGTGACAAGTGCTACATCTAAGGAAAAACAAAAAAAGGAACATAAACAAATTTCATTAGTTGTTAACAACACAAGCAATAAATAATGAGTAACATTGCACTAGTGATAATTTGAAAATGTTTGACAAAATGCTGCAACTCACTTCCATTAACAGCAATAAACCTACCAAAGTTTTCTAACACCCATGTTGACATTTGGGATTGAGATCACTCAACATCAACAACATTGAAAAAAAAACATAGAAAAGAACATATTTTTGAAACATCATAATCAATGGCCTGGATGGATGCTAGAGATAATTATAATAACTAAGAAAGTTACAGAATCTAAGAAGTTGGAGTTTGAAAATTAGTACCAGTAACAGCATACAACGCACACAATGCGTGGAAGTCAAGAGAACGATCCTGTAAACATGGAAAATCCATTAAAAGCTTAACTGCTCATAAATATTGGCATGGTAGATAATTTATGTATGGGCCTGGTGGAAGAACATCAAAAGCCTTAATCTCAAACTAGTTCAGGGCTGCTACATTTGGTACCATTTGAAGCCTAAATCTTAGCATTGCTGTATCTACAAAGCACTTTTGACCTCCCTGTTGCTCTTTTGTATCTTCAATATTAGGGATAGCAAAATATTATTTCCCTTTTCTCCCATTGAAATAAATGTTATAAAGAAAGCTTGTTTAGAAATTCATGATGGGCCAGTTAATAATATAGACTATGTCTATCCACAAAACATTATTTCCTTGTTGTGTGTGAGAAATTAGTCTTAGAGAAGGCACCATTCAGCCATCAAATTAGAAGGATATAAAATGTTTCCATGTCTTTAAAAAAGTTGAAAACTTATTTATCTTTCCTTTAATCAAGACAATTCTCTTCCTTCCTAAAATCTTTCTTATGGGCAAACCTGAGGCTCTTGTAGTATTTCCAACAATGAACACTGTCTGATAAGGATTACTGGAGGATAAAGATGAATATCAGAATTGGGCTGAGTACAAGTCTAAGCAAAAACCCTTCAGTTCACCATATTCAATGAGCTCAGAGAAAGAATGTACAACTCATCATACAGATTACTCAAGTTAGGAAAACAAAGCAACACAAAGACTGACCAGATGATGTATTGGGACAGTTGTCAATGTTCCAAATCGGCCATTAATGCGTCCAACAATTTCATGAACCTGGCTTGTAAGTTTTTGATCTGAAAATATACAAAAGTCAAATTGATACATCAGATCAAAGTGTTATGTAATAAGAGGCACAAAGCTAAGTAGTCTAGGTAGCGCAAGCACAGAAAAAAGACTGCATTCAGGCATTTAATGTCAATGAAGCCTTATGTTATTCCTATATGGAAATCATTGCAAACAGCCAAACAGAATGTGACAAAACAAATAGGCATATATACACATAGGAAACAAATTAAGAGCATTATTTTTCACCTAGAATTGAGATATCGTTGATTTTAAGCATACATAGGGTAGAGACGGATATGCCAACTTATATATGGAGCAAAATCTTGCAAATTGTATAAATGGTGCCTCAATTTAACATTCAAGAAGATTCAACCTCCATCAAAAAAATAACAATCTCATAGAAGTTTAGAGTTTAGCTATATTTCTCATTAAACCGAAATAAATACACCCTACCATCAAAAACCCCAAACAATGTCATCCTAAGTTGAACTTTTTCCAAGTTTTCTCATTGGATGATAGCAATATATTGTGAAATACCACTCAAGATTCAAAGAATGGCATATTGAGAATCTAACCTAAATATCCCAGTAATAACAGAAAAAAAAATCGCTTGGAATTGAAGAGCACTACTAAATGTTCCAAGTAAATGTGTGACAATGCTACCTTCCAAAAGTTCACACCATAGTTCAATAATACTAAATTTCTTAAGGAATGAAAATCTCCTGAATGGAAACTGCACTGTACACTAATAACTGCATTTGATATATTTTTCAATCCAAACAACTTCTTCATTGGTACCACCAGATTTGAAACAGAGGAGAGCTTTGTTTTAAAGTAACCAGAAATTAGTGCATGTTATGAAATAAATATTGGCAAACAAATTATACATCAACTGTAATTCATAGAAGCAACTGAAAAGTTTAATATTATTATATATATATATATATATATTATATATATTATATGGTGAATCATTCATGATCCCACCTTAAACAACCAACATTCTTCATTTATACAGCAGTTACTTCAAACTCTATGGTATGTGCCCCAAGTTTAAGGATAGAAAACTGAGACCACAAAATTAGTCAGTATATTCTGAAATAACAATCACAAGATCTCAATAGTCTTTGTCTGTATGGTATAGTAGCCATACTGGAGCTCAACTCTTTTGTTTTCTATATCATCCTTTTTTGAAGCTTATGTTATCCAAGACATTAACCACTTAAGCATCTTGGATCATCCAGCTGAGAAAAAGTAAAATAATCTGAAAAAATATCCTATTTTAGATATACAACACCATAAGCAGATGACTACAGAACAAGAAGAAGCAAATAGAGAAGGAACATACACTCGGGAACATCTGTTCTTGTTGGCACTGCAATTTGTAGCAGAACAACTTTGTCACGCCAATCAGGATTTTCCTCGAGGAACTTTTCAAAAGCCAGTATCTTTTGTGGAATTCCTTTGATCATATCAAGGCGATCGACACCTAACATTACCTGTCAAATCAGATCAGTTACAATGAGTAATTTAGGCAAACAAAAGTTAAACCACAGTCAAAGGGCAAAATAACTTAAAAGATTCTAATATTATTCAGGGAGAGGAACTGCACAGTGTAATGATAAACAATAAGCGTTAACACTTACTAATGCCAAAGAAAACAAAGTAGGGCATTTTCAAATAGGAGGAGACAGTGCAATGTTAAGCATACATCAAAAACTCACCTAAAATCAAATACATGCTCAAGGAAGTATTCACACAAGTGGTATTGAATGCTATAACACAAATTTTCAATTAAAATTTTACAAAAATGAAGAAAAATTATGCATCCACATTCACTAAGTAATAAAGTTAAAGACTGTAAGAGAGCTATTTCACTGAAACTCTGCCATAAACTTTGACAATTTGAGAAGTGTCAAATGTTGGTCACATACTCCCAAAACTAGCAATTACTTGAGTTCAATCAGATGTACAAGGTTATCAACTTCTAAAAGCCTCTAAACTAACACGCAACTAACAGCATCAACTAACCTTACGACCAGCAAATGTATCTTTTAGTTTTCTGATGTGATCCTGGACCTGAGAAATCTCAAGGGCCCTAATGAACCGATCTGAGTCTATCCCAATAGGAAACTGTTGATTCAAAAAAACAAAATAACCAGAATATAAATATAAAATGGCTCAAAGGTCATTTTTTCATTACAAAACATGTCCAACTAATATTTCAGAGCAACACAAAAATTAACCAAATAACCAATTCAAGTCCAAAATACCGCAGCAACTCGAGTTAGTCTTCCTTGGTCCTCAACTCCTTCAGGTGTTCCTTCAAATCCAAGAATACGAGTACAAGCACTAACAAAATGCCTCGCATAGTCATAGGTGTGAAAACTGCAGAATAAAATTGATTTTAACTTGTTTAGCATATAATAATGTAGGTTGATCAAACCATTTAACTAAACTAAAATATTATAACAATGAATATCAAAAAAGATAACATAATAACTTGTAATGTAAAAGCTAAGTTGACAAAGCAAGAATGCAAAATGATATTAAATCAATCTATCTTGAAACTGTAATTCCAATGTAAGGCTCAGTTCTTTTTCTTTTACTTTATGTAAATACAATGATCTCTTAGGAAATGTCTTTTTGAGACCAACATGATCCTTTAGATATCTATTCAATTGCATAACAGCCTATGTCAAGGGACATGCTTACATTTACAATTTCCTATGAATACCAAATCTTTATGAAAATCAAAACTTAACACTAGACCAAATCAGCTACTAAATACATTGATTAAAGAATTGTTATCTAGTTATAACTTTATTTGCAGAAACATAGATGCAAGATTAATTACAAACCAAAAGCAAACAGTGGGAGCAGGCACAAAACAGTTTTAGGCAGCATGCAGAATACAACAAAAACTCACCCAACCAAATCAGCAGCTAGAACTGCATGCAGCAGATCTGATCGAGATGGCAATGTCCTATGAATTTCAGAGGAAGGGAAAGGTGTGTGGAGAAACCAACCAACTTTCATTTCACTGTTGTATTCCTTCAGGCATTTTGGAAGAAACATGAGATGGTAGTCGTGACACCACACAACATCTCCATCCTTGTAGTGTTTGTTTACCACATCAGCAAACATTTGATTTGCCTTTATATATGCAGCAAACTGAGACTGGAAACTTCTAGTGGTGGCAAGGCGATCTTCTTGTGGAAGTCCAAGGTAATGAAAAAGAGGCCACAAGATGTTGTTGCAATAACCATTATAGTACTGATGGACAATCTCTTCATCAAGAAATACAGGAATACACCTCTGCCATAAATACCCAAAATATCAATTGGTCCAAGAACTCTACATGTTTATCATGAATAAGAGATATTGAACTCACAAATTATATAGGAATATCCCATAATTCTAAAAATATGGAATCATGAGGATAAACAGATTAAATTGCAAAACAATTTTGGAGAGAGAACTTTATACCTTTTCAGCCAAAGCTTTAGTAAGTGCTTTCTGTCCAATCTCATCAGGTACATTCACACCAGCCCACCCAATCCATCTCGCATCAACCTCCTTCACACCTTCAAACAATTCATGCATAATCCATAGAGAATCTCATTTCAGGTGAAAATGAAAAATAAGAAGGTTAAAATAACTAAATGCTAACCTACTTGCATTATCAATTAAATGTTATAAGATAAACAAAAAGTACGAAAACCTGCCAGAAACAAAAGAAGGATTTCAACCACTTACCCAAAAGTGCAGTGACCAGACCCCCAGCACTTATCTCAAGAGACCATGAGTCTTCACCTCTTCTGATGGCAGAGACAGGTAGCCTATTGGCTACCACAAGCAGCCGTTGCCTGCTGAAAGGCCTTCCATCTAGCCTTTCACATCCCTCATTCTGAGCCCTTGCAAGCCCTTCCAAGTCTTGCTCGACAATGGAGGGCCCCAAGTCACCATCTCTTAAATGCAGTTCATCTTGAGATAATTCCCTCACACCACTATTATCAGTCACATCATTTGGATGCGAAACCCTACTGGTTTTCCTTAGATCTCTTTCTTTCTTCTCTCTTAAGAGACGTGTAAGACGGTCAGGTGGAATATTGGACGAATTGCTGTTGTAGTTGTTTCCAGGCATATGCTCACACTATAACCAACCGCCAATGCCAAATTTATGAGTTCTCAAAACAATTGTCTCCTACATATGTTCAAGGTAACTTAGAGTCATCATTAATTAAAATGATGCACACAAAGCTCCATGCCACAAATTGGATGTTAAATAGACAAATTTAATGAAACTATGGGCTTTTAAACAAATAGTAATTCACATTTCTACTCCAATTCAAAATTCTTACACCTCTAAGAGGAAAATAAAACACACCTAAAGTAGATGCGTCAAACAGAATACAAACAACATAACCGGAGGTCACAACTAAAAACATAATGAAGAGAATGCTATCCACAGATTTGCATGAGGCAGCAAAACATGACCTACGCCGGTTGCTTAAGCCAATATTCTACACGCTCGCATTCACAAACTAGCACACGAACCTGCATTAGTAGCCCTAATGGCTAAAAAACAACTGAAAAAACAGAGAGATAAAAGGGCAAATAGGAGATTCATAGAGAATGAAATCCATAGGAGTTACTGGGACTGGGATGATAAACAGAGGTCTCTGCTTTTTCTCTTTGTTCAGGATTCAATTAATTGAAAAACATGTGCATTGCATGACAGAAAATACTGAAAGCACAGTGTGCTCAACTAAAAATGCATTATATGTATAGTTCTTGCCCACAAGCAATGGAAACAGCATAACTTAAACAACAAAAACATAACAGGCCCACTTACAGAGGACCAGACCCTTGAAGAAAAACCAAGATTCTGTACGAAAGGTTCCTCCAACTGTGTTCTTAAGTATGAAGCCACCGAGTTTGAGAGAGAAGAGAAGGGCGGAGAGAATGGTAGGGAGAAACCCCAGATTCTGGGTGGCAGAAAATTATCCGGTGAGAGAAAAAGAGAGGGAACAACGAGACCCTCGTGTAAGCTTTAAAGGGTACATAAAGCCTTACAGCCATGCAAATAAACCAAAGATTGTGTTCAAAAGATAAAAGGAAATCCATTATATTTTACCCAAAAGAAAAAGAACATAAATTAGTCTTAATCCGTTGGACTTGGAAGCCGGAATGATACCTAGTATATCTCCACGCAGCATCCGCAAAACAACAACTAAAAAGCTACTGAAGTAATATTAATAACTGTTACAAAGATTTAACAACTCAAATACTTCGTAAAGCCCCTCATAATTTTAGCAGAAGTGTGCGTCCGCCTTATCATTCTCTTATGCTGAATTTATGATACTTAAAATAACTTGAAATTTCTAATTATTATAATTATCGATCATTGCACACTATTTGAACTGTTTCAGTGAAAAAGAAGTTTTTATTTTTAAAATTCTTCAGACAATATTTTTTATACTTCAATACATGTTTTGATTAATTACATTTAAGAATTGCTGTTGGATAATATTATATATTAGATTTGTTTATTATTAATAAGCTCCACACATTTGTAGACAATGCTAACATTCAACTAGAATTGTAACTATAAATTTCTTTTTTGTAAAAAAATTGGTAAATTGAGAATCAATTTCTTCAATGTATGTTCCAATATTTTTATTAATTAAGGTGAGATAAACACCACTTATAAATTTCATACAAAAAAACATAAAATAATTTTAGTATTGTAAAACTTATCTAAAATAAAAAATAAAAAGAGATAAATTAAATAACTCTATTATCATTAAAACTTAAAATTATATTATGTTAATTTCATGTTTATCATTATCAGTTCTTATTATATAATTTTTATTCTCCACTTTGTATTTTACTGTTTACACCCTATTTCTTTATTTATTATTTCTTACAAAATCCATAGGCAATGTTATATTATTATGTAGTTTCTCAATTTTTAATAAAAAAGAACCCTTTTGCAACTTGCAACTATCGTTTTTATGATTCACATTTCTATTTGAATACAATTATATTATAATTATCACTATCATAATATTTCTCTATATTAAGTTTCAGCCCCATATAAAAAAATAACCTTCTCTACACAAATAAGCAAAATGACAAATATAATATATTATTCGTCATATTTACTTATTAATATATTTTCTTCTTATTTAAAAACTTAACGGCCAAAGAATTCATCATCATCTTTTATCATTTTGGCACAAAAGTTCCATATTCTTTGCTAAAATTATTTAAAAAAATAAAAACTGTTGTAACATATTTTGAATAATGGTCTATATACTAATTTGAACTTAATTTATTCACTCTAAATAATATTTGATGATTGCTAGAGTGAATCCATCTGTTATACTTCCCAAAATTAGTTCTGAAAACACCTTAGCCAGTCACAACCACATTTGGCAAATTTACACATGGGCTGACGCTAGGCATCCCTGACCACCTCCTCTCCTTGAGAAAGCACGAATGGATACATTTGTTAATAGGTCTTGGCTACATACATCAAATATATTTTACATTTAAAATTTTTATTCCTTACAATTTATAAAAACTTAAAACAATTTCAATATGTTAAAAATTTTATTACTTATAATTTAAAATAATTACTATAAAACTTAAAATAAATATTAAAAAATTAAATTTTTATATTTTAATCTTATTTTAAATTCTTATTTTGTATTTAAATTTTTATTAAATTAATAAATAGTACAATTTTAGAATGCAAAATACATCTAATATAACATAAACAATCCCTCCTTAATATTATTTTCGGAAATCCAAATCTTTCACACGTTTACAAAAATCTCTTAATTCGTGAGCCGGGTTGTATATATCCATCTTTATCTATGTTCGCCTAAGTCTTACTAATTTCCACACCGACGGCTACCATTTCGAAATCGCTAGTAACCCTTCTTTGCCTCTTCATTGAATCTCTTTAATTTTGTTTGGTATCGGTGCTTATTTAGTATTGAATTATTTAATCCCTAATTACTCCTCTGACATCTTTAGCCTTCCTTGTACGACTACTCAATTAACTATTTCTGAAGAACAAATATACCTATAGTAACCTGAAAATACAAAAGGAACGCGATCCCACGGGAAGCCGCGACCCGACAACAAAATAGAAAAACAAAGACAAGCACCAAGTAATACATCTCAAAGGTGAGCATAAGAGAAATCCTCTGCCCAAAAAATGAAAAACAAAAGAGACAAACAAGAAGGAATGCATAATTCTTTTAACCGATCAATCTAAAAATTTATAGGAGCCTTGCAAGTTATCTGCTAAAGTGGTTGAACGGAAGGATATAGATCAAGTGCAAGAAATTTATTATACAAAAATGCATATACTAAGTTATATGAATGTCATGCCAACGAATAGCCATACATCCGATAAACTAATAAGCGGGAGAGAAGTGCGTTTTGTGGTAGTACCAAACAGCCAACAAAAAATTGCCGGTACCAGAGAGGAAATTAGCCTGTGGTAGGGGAAACAAATGGGCACATAATTCTCAAATGGTGCAACCTCAACGCACTTTCTCATTACGGCACCCATTTCTACCCACAGATGTTGACCAAACTAGATTCTTCAAGTAAAAACGTCAAAGAGACAGACCAAATGCGCGAAGAGACGCAACTGTTTCTAAAGTCTAATCCCCTATTATTAGAAAACAGGTAATAGTGACACAGATCACAATCTTTCAGAAACCAACGTAAGGGCCTTACAAGGAAAATGACTCGCTACTATATCTATACTTAATTCCTGAGGACTCAAGTCTAAGATGTCCTAGCTGATAAACTACCTCCATTTTTCATTTTCTCGTATTATTTTATCAAATCAGAACAGTTTGGTATAGCAAACTTTCAAGCGCAAGAATCAATTTAGTGCTAAGAATAATCCAGTTGATGCATAGGCAAAGAAGTTTAACTCTAACCACACTATATTTTGATGTTATACAGGTTACGGAATGAACATACCATGCTTCCAGGAGAAAAGAATGCTCACTTTCATTGACTTGTTGAATCCCGAAGGAAGAGAAAAACTTTTGGCCTCAACAATGACGTCAATGAACAGCAGAAGAAATCTCTCTTTAAATATTTGAATGAAAAAGAGGTATAGCCCATTCTATCCTTATAAAACGCAAATTACAAGCGGGAAGTGACAGAGTAATAACACATGTGACTAAATGAATGAATAAGCCAAAGTGTTCATGAAGCAGAACCAGATATTGACAGAAAGGAGTCGCATCCAGCCTTCTTGTTGTCTCTGCTAAACGGAGGCAGGTGTAATATATTATTGCGGTGGTCAGGAATACTAATTGGGTCTTAGTGTAGGAAAGCACGTGCAGGTTTCGCAGTGGACAGAGAATTTACAGTAAGCAGTATATTTGTCACGCATGCAGAATGGATTGGTACCTACAATCTTAAGTGTCCACTACGAACGTGACAGGATGATTTAAATTATTAACCATCCAGTCTGGCCTTTTTCTGGCAGCAAATTTTGTCCCCTAACTCATGGTGAAATGTAGGTGGAACCTTGAAGTCTGGTCCAGACACTTACGAAAGCTTCAATATCTGACACGTCATGTACAGTAATATCATTGATGTTATCTGCTTGCTAGGGAGGATTATAGATTTACTAATGGCAAAATCCCAGGAAAATGCCTAGCCCTAGAAGCTGTAAAGTGCAGGAAAATATTCTTTTAGTACTACATTTCTCTTACCTTTGTTTACAAGTAAGACTCTGGCAGAATATCTCTTTTGTCCTTCAAAACATGGGTGGTAAAAATAAATGTAGCAATGAATGCTAAGGGAATATACAACTTATGTGCTCCTGTAATTTAATGAATTTGCTTTAGAATTTTATATACTCTTTACTAGATATCCATCGAATTGGACGAGAAGCAAGTCAACGAGCACTTTGACACAGTACTCCTAAACCCCCGAGTTTAACGTATAAGAAAAACCATTGAATTCCGAAGTGAGAACTTCTATTCTTAATACTCTTTATCGTTTTATAAGTTTAGCGGCAAGTTCTGCTCCATGAAAAATGTCGTCTACACAAGTAAATAGAATACCAACAACCCGCAAATAGAAACAGGGAATAATAATACCAGCTTCTGGCGGATGAACCAGAATGTAACTAACTGATCCAGAACTTTTGTCCAGACTTCAAAAGTTCTCAAACCTTCGCACTGACAAATTTGCAGACAAATTGCTACTAATTGCTACGCACTCTCATATCAAATCATTCAGTGAAGAAATTGAACATCAGATAAGATGTTGAAGGGTGAAAAAAGTAATTAATTATGACTTATTCAAAAATGTTCGCAGAGTTCAAAATTACTTAAATCAATTGTGAGACTAGTGAGCATCTAACAGACGAAACTATGTAAACGAACGCTAGAAAGGTTGGAAAGCTAGCCGGCAAAAAAGTTCTGGAAAGGGAGGAGAAAGTGAAGACGTAATCTAAAGAAGTGTGTTCAGCAATTGATAATTTTATTTATTTTTTAACCCGTAACACCTAGTGGGCATTCGTCTCAACTTTTAAACTGCATACAAGCTTGTTGATTTGAATTTTGAAAGTAATAACTAGAACAAAACAGGAAATATATGCTTGTGGTCTCTAACCGACTGAGTTGATCTTTATGTTGCAGCTATATTGTGTACTTAATACTTACATCTTCTAAGTGCATTCATCCATCCCGTAAGATCCAAAATTATCAAGGCCGCAAACTATAGAATGGATGAAGCAACCAAGACCAAGGATGCGGAACCTCCCAGAAGTCCCATGGAGATTAGGAATTGACTTAGAAGCCAACTTAAGAAGGCGTTAATTAGTCTGCAATCTCAGTTCCAAGCACTGCATGAGCTTTAAGGTGCTCGTAAGTGTAAGACATGCTACTAATATGTGTATCTACCATGCCTATTTGCAAATCAGAAATTAGCGCGCTCCCATCAGTTTAAGGGCAAGCAATGCCTCGAGAGTTGAGCTAGTTCATGAAAAGCTACTAAACTAGCACTTTACCATAGACCGTATCCACCAGACTGAATACAGATACCTATGTGCTGGAAGCAACCACTTTTAAGATTACATTGATCTTTGGACTAATTAGAAGTGCAGGTATTACTTTCACAGCACCTCTAGATCAGGTTATCAAAGGGAAAGCTTCAAAACTGTCATACAGAAGAAGAGAACTATAGCTTCTCTAGACTTTAGCGAGAATATAAGCCTAGAAAAATTATGGTATAACTTGATTACACCAGTAGGCAGATTCTTTGCATTCTATTATATGGACAGTTTTTTTAAGCGTACAACTAATCAATAGAAAGATTCTCTGGCCTACCAATAAGAAAGATACACCAGGACCAATGCAACAAAATAAATGTTATTTTAATAGGCGATAAGCGAATGAGCGTTCGTAGGAATATCTGACTGAAGAAAATAAGACTTCTCTGACTGAAGTATTGAGAATTAGACCGGATCAAACAGTCGAGACGAATAAGCAAGCAATTCTAAAAACATAATGGAATCATCCAAAACACCATAACTATACTTCTCTATAGTTTTCCTGTACAGCTCTCATGATTCTACTCAACTATAAATGAAATCAGAATGGCTAAAATATTAAATGTGGCCTAATCAAAAAGGCAACCAAATTAGCGTTTCTAATACAGGTAAAAATCACACGACATAACAAAATTTTCAGAACTCGAGATTGACAAAGATTTAATCCAGCCGACAGCACATTTATTGAAGCACTAATTTCGTGTCATGTTACATTAATTCAGATAACTCAAACCTCGATTCAGGAAATTTGAAGAGGATAAACAAGAGATTCAATATTTTCTTTTGTTTATTTTCTTTTCTTAGCATCCAAACATGACTGTGAACAGGAAAACAAGAAACTCATAATTTGCTTTTCACTTATCTCAGCGTCCAAACACCAGTGAAAAACGGAGATTCATTATTATTTTTTTCTTTTCTTTTCCTTTCTTTTCTCAGCATCCAAACAACATCATAAACAAGATTCAAAGTTTCCTTTCTTTCTTTCTTTCTTTCTTTTTTAACTTCTCTCAGCACACAAAGGCCATTGAAAACAATAGATTCGTAATGTTCCTTTCTTTTCTTTTCACTTTTCCCCTCATCCAAAAAATCAATAGATTCATAATTTTCATTCCTTTTCATTTTTCACAGCATCCAAACACCACTGAAAACAAAATTTGCATATGTAACAACCAATACATAAACAAAAACGGCAACTAAATCATCGTTTCCAGTACAGATCGAAACCACCACTAATGAAGTTTCAGGATTCAGTATTGACAGATTCAATTCAATGCAGTGAAATTAAGCTTCACATGTTTTGATATTTCTAGAGCGGTAGAGAAAAAGGATAATCTGACCTGAATGCTGCTGATGGAACAATCTGGACCGTTGAACAAGAAAGTTTTGAAAGATAGAGAAGAGAAGTGAAGATAAAGAATAAGAAAATACAAGAGCCGAGTGATATTTATATAGGGGGAAGGATGAAGGCTTTTGTTTCTGGCGGTCAATGTTTCCGTCACGTTCCCGGGGGTGTCTGCTCTGCTCCTATTTGCTATCTTTCCTTGTTTGAGTTGTACCCAACCATTTGGAGGGAATTTGTTTCTCTTTTTGAATATATTTTAAAAAAAAATTTCTTTACTCTCTTTTATTTTAAGCAACGCGCGTACGTTCATAAGCATATTATTGTATTATTTGAAGTCAAATCCAAATTATATAATGTAAATTAAAATATATATATATTAACAATAAAAAGAATATTAATACACGCATAAATCACGACTGATCATGCTTGTAATCACAGTTAAATTTAAAATTAAGTAATTAGTTATAAAATTTAATATAAAATAAAATATAATCTCTAGCATTGTCCGGGTGGGATCTCACGTGAGTATTCAACAAAAATTCATGGCCATGAACGTAACCTTTATCAAAATGCTTTATATCGACCCTTTGGCCGTTACGTGAGCTCCCAATTAGACGTGCTTGCTTCTTTTGTTTTTTGGATTTCCCTCTGTTTATATATAAATACAACTGTCTAGCAACTTTTGGCAGAAGCGCGTTTTGAAATCGCTTTGGTTGAGCACTAACTTTTGCAGACCCGAGATTCGATTTGATTAAATCGAAGAGGAAAGACTCGCAGTTCTGCAGATTGCCTTTGATTTACTAGTTATGGTAAAATTTACAGGCAAAGAGACAGAGTAAGTCTATATGTGTTGGGAATTGGGAAGAGGGCGTACGTGTCTCCACGTATTCTTGATATTTTATCAAATAACAAATTAGAACATACTTTGATTATCTATGACGAATTGGTCCCTAATGCCGTCTCTAAAATAGGGCCCTTCCCGTTACTAACGACTAAAGGTATATTTCATTTGTTATTTTACTAAAATACAAGGACTTTTTTATTAATAGTCCGTGAATAGAGTCTCTGAGCGAGGATGCCCTCGAGCTCGTAGGATGAGAAAAGAAATAAAGTTGAAAGTAAGCACGAAAATTTTAGCTTTCTAGTTGTAAACCATAAACGCGGAGAGGGAAAAAGGAACGAGAGACAGATGCAGAACAGGGAGAATGAATTGGACGGACCCCTACCCCTGCAGATTAAAAGAAGCATATGAATTAATGATGGCACATGACTTTCACGCAGTGATGGTATCAGCCTTTCTTGATTCGCTTAACACGGGTGGTTTTTGCTGCTTTTCTTGCAATGTTATTATCATGCATATCTCAGTCTAATTGCTTTGCTCGTCTATCATGCCGGTGGAAGAATTAGGTAAAATGGTATCTTTCATCAAAAACATGCCCATCAAAATTTTAAAATGGTAGAAGGAAATTGTTATGCTGGTCGGCGAACATCATCATTAAGAAAGTGACTTCGATTTGATTTGACAAAAGTAAGCAACACATTCATTATCAACAAACATGGGAGATTTTAATGCATGGCAACATCATCATACCATAGACACTTGTCTATTCAAAGTTGCAGGGGACAAACGATTTCATTACACTCGAGCTGTGCAAGGCACAACCCATTCCCTTTCGAAGAAAATACTGATTTACAGTCCTAATACTGTTTCGGCCGTACTGATGGTGAAACATAGGCAGTTGAAATCCGAAACCAGTCGCTCAAAATTGAAGGTCATAATAGCAGTAGGTGCCTCGAACAGAACCTAAGGTCCCCTACGTTTTGGAGATTCAGTGCCAAAAAATATAAAGAAACATAATTTATGCATAGCATTTCCGTGTACATCTCGGATTACTACCACCATCCCAATTTGCCATACACACCAATCGAAATGTTATGTGGTTGAAGATCATGGAAGCAAGTTTAAAATGATTGCTTTTCCATTTTCATTCTATATATTCTTTTTCTTCTCCTTTCTCAAGGTTTGGCTTAAGAGTTTTAGCAAGAAGTTGGGTGAGAATGTTGAGGGCATACAGTGCTGGACTGGCTTTGGTATCAAAAGAGCCCAAATTTCTTGTCCATCTGGTCAGCAGCACACAGATGAAATGCTATAAAAACACGTGAATCTAAGTGACAATCAACGAGACTCTTTCTTTGTAAGTGAAATCCAAGGTAACTTCAATCCAAAGTAGGAAAGTAAGCATTTAATAGCTAGATGAATATTTTAAGTTTCTTGCTGAACAACTTTAAGCAGTTAGCACTTCTGTCTCACTAGGATTAACGAACACGCAAACAGGTACATTTAAGAAAGCTACATTAAAAATCTGCATCAGATTATGAGAATGAGGCCCAACTGATCAGATGCCATCTTATCAATTGATGGCACATCTATCTACCTAGCATGACAAGACCATGACACCAAGAACAAGTAGACAAGATAGCATCGTAGGTAAGGAGATTCTGGGAAGATGGATATAAAGTTGCAAGAGAATAACACTTAAAGAAGAACCAATAAAAACTCACCATCTACAATTTAGTTTGCTTCAACGTGAAGGGACAGGGCATAATGGTTTGAGGAAGAATCGAGCTCTGATAAAACAATTATGATATTATAAGATATGATAAGCAACACATTAGGTATTAGAGTGTGTACAAGTAACAGGAAGTTAAAGATAAGTGTACATACCATCAGATTCTATCCGCAACCAATCTTGTGCACATATCAAGGCCTGTCTAGTATCAGGATTCAGAGAACTTCGACATCCATCAAGCACTCTACCTCCAGTGCTGAATGCAGATTCTGGAACAACAGTTGACATTGGGGTCCCCAAAATATCACGGGCCATCATGGACAATATAGGGTACCTTGGAGTGTGTACTTTCCACCAATTTAATATGTTGAAGTCACAATTACGAGGAAAGATTGGTTCCTCCAAATACTTATCCAAGTCAGATATTGCATTTTGACTTTGAGAAGTCTCATGGAGGAATTTGTCAAAGCCCTTTAATTTATCCCTGCTATCATTATTTGTGCTAGGTAAGCTGCTTCCTGGCAAAGCTGAACCTTGATCTACCATGGTTGAGCAGATCGCGTAGGCATTGAAAAGTTCCTTAATACCATCAGAAACTTCCTTTATCCGTTCCAGAGCAGTACTACCATAAATCTGAGAATAATAATACTCCACCAACTTCATCTTAAATCGGGGATCTAAGATGGCTGCCACTGCCAAAGCCAAACTGCATTTGCTCCAATATTTGTCGAACTTAGCTTTCATCTTTAATGCTGTGGAGCTCAGAAATTCATCTGGGTTCTTACACCAGTCAATTAATTGGATATGAACATCACAAATCTCAGGAAAATATACATTTGCAGTTCGAGATTTGCTGCCAGAGAAGTCATTGATAATTTCAACAAAAAGTTTCAAATAGCCAGTAATGGAACTTGCCCATTCCCACTCTGTGTCAGTTAAAGCTGATAAGTACTCAGAATCAAGGTCTTGTAAGGCACTAAAAGCATTTTTGTATTCTAAGGCTGTTTCCAGCATGATATACGTTGAGTTCCATCTAGTCAGACAATCAAGAACTAAGTTCTTCTGACTATTGATTACAACTTGCTGGGCAATCTCATTGAACTTTCCTTGTGTTAATTGTGAGCTTTTGACATATTTAATAATTCCTCGAATCTTCTGAGTCACATCCCGAAGTGCTTCTAAGGCATCCTGAACAATCAAATTCAGAATATTTGCAGCAGATCGGACATCAAACAGTTGACCATTACTCGAATGAGGCCTATTCTGGGATATGCGTTCTCTAATTCTCAGGACAATATCATCATCCGTAGCACATTCGTCAAATGTCAAGGCAAACAACTTACAGTCAATATCCCAGTCCATCAGACACCTAATAATCACTTCTGAAAGCATATCGTCCGTATGAGAGGAATGAAGTGTGACAAAATTTAGGATTTTCTTCTGTAATCTCCAGTCCTCGTCGATATAGTGAGCTGTCAAAGACAAGTACTGAGCATTTTCAGTTGAAGACCACATTTCCACAGCTAGATTAATTCTTCCATGCAATTTTCTTAACATATCATACACTCTCTGTTTCTCTTTCTTATAAATCTCCATACATGAAAACTCAATAGAGGTGTTTGGCAGAACCTCAAACATTGGCTGAAGATTCTTGACAAATATTTTGAATCCAACATGCTCCACCATGGCCAATGGGTAACCATGCAGTATTATCATACGAGCAAGATCAAGTCGACTACGCTCTTGATCAAACCTACTACTCCCAATGCTTATAACTTCATCTTTTCTCTGATCAGGTTCATACTTCACAATTGGTTTACTATACTCATCTTTTCTTTGCCCTTCATCAAAGGCGACATTTGTGAGGGTTACAGTACTATCTTTTTTCCTTCTCTTCGCTGAAAGTAATTGAGATACATCATAATTAGATCTTTTCAGACACCGCATTAAGTGATTCCTCAGATGTGTAGTTCCACTGTTACTGGATCCACTAAGTTTTTTATTGCAATGTACACAAACAGCATAACAAACATCAGCTTTTCTGACCCTTTCAAAGTGATTCCACACAACAGATGTTAACCGCTTTGGTTTCTTAGTTGCAGTATCATTTGACACTTCCATCGCATGGATTTGGAGGTAATCCAAATTCTACATAGGAGATCAGATCAAGATACAAATAAGTCATTGCTTGTATTAATATGTGACTGTAGCTTAAACAAATACAACCAAAGTAGTATTAAGATGCCAATTCAAAGCTATGCAACTGCCCCAACTATAGTGGTTTACATATCTATGACAGAAAAAAAGTGACAAAATTTGCAATTCTCATGAAGAACAAACATGACGGACAGTTGAATTTAATAACACAAACAGCTTCCTACTTTAGTTTCTATATGATCATAAAAATTATACAAAATGGGTCCCAGTCCGACCATTACTAGCGTGCATGCTCGCAATTGATCATAAGGCTGTATTAGCTAATGCTAAACAACTTCACCCATAATAATAAAAAAAAGGACTAAAATTTCAAAACGAATGAGAACTCACTTAAAAGCTGTATAAAAGTTCAAAACTTTTATAAAGACATAACAACATAAACAAAAAACAGATCACTACAAAAGCATAATCTATAGTCAATTTCACTCCAAAACATTTAAAGAATACATCAAAATTAAAACATGTGGATCGGATCAACAAAAAAAAATACACAATCTCGTGAATAGGTATTAGAAATAGCATATACATCAAAATCAAACACATGGGTTATCTCAAAATCCATCATCAAACACAAAAATTTCATGAGAAAAGCTAAAAGTTGAAACTTCTCAACTGAAACCAACAACAAATAGCTTTTAAAAAAAAAGTTCATTGATATCACACACACACGGGTCATATCAAATTCCATCTAAAAACGCACAATTATATGAATAAATCTCAAATTCAACGAAATTCCAGATATAACAAGCACAATCATGGTCAATTATCCAAGCGGTCTTAGACAAGTGCAACATACACACACTCAGAAGAGAGAGAGAGAGAGAAGAACAATTGAACACAATCGAACGAAATAATGGTTAAAATGACAATAACCGGTCACAATTTCAAGTGGGTCTTACACGGACTTGTGGCGGAAGAGGTATTGCGCAAAGTCCGATCGGAGGATCCGGAAAGTTTAGGGTTGGGTCGTGAAGAAAGAAATGAGATCGAGGAAACAGGATCCGAAAAGATTCTTCAGATAATTTGGGTTAGATCCGAATGAGGGTAAGGGTACACTCCAGATTGGTTCTGATTGGTTAGAGTGGCGGGTTTGGTATGATTGGGTCAACACCAAATTTAGAGTTTTTAATTAATCAATCTATTAGTTTTTTCAATAATAAACTATTAGTTTATAGGAAATTAATTGGCAATACCCAGAAAACAAACAATAAATAATTGATCATAAATAATTTTAATAGTATAAATTGGCAATTCTATATTTTAGTTTTTTGTTAGTGTAAAATTTTAAAATTAATATTTTTAAGTATTTTTTTATTTTTAATTTAATTAATTATAAATTATTTTTATTTTATTTTAATTTATATTATAAAATATAAAATTAATTTATCAATTTTATTAATATATAATTTAAATTATTTATTCTTAATACATTAATATTTTATTAAAAATTATAATTAAAAAATTGTTCTAATTCAAAATTTTGTAATCTTAATATTGCAAAAATATCGTCAAACTACGCCTAAACACTAGAGCCCAACTCCATATGTTA
Organism: Xylocarpus granatum; assembly: GCA_019650275.1. Taxonomy (NCBI): domain Eukaryota; kingdom Viridiplantae; phylum Streptophyta; class Magnoliopsida; order Sapindales; family Meliaceae; genus Xylocarpus; species Xylocarpus granatum. The sequence goes on from BNST01002204.1 coordinate 24,391, forward strand.
TCGGGTTATCCATTCGTTGAATCCAAGCCCACGATTTGTTTTTTAAGCTCCGTCAACCCGGGCCGATTGCCCGCTAGTCTTTTATACACTAGAAATAAGTCAGGTTTGGAAGTGCACGGAGAGACGTAAAGAGTATGGCGAGGAGGAAACTGCTGTTGCTGTTGAAACCGTGGGACGTGTACTCTGTGAGCCAAGCAAGCGGCAGCTCTCGCCTCACTAATCCTCAGGTTTTATTCCCGAACTTCTTTTTCGTTTTTGGTTAAGTGTTCTTTAGAGCATCGTTGTTTGCATGAACTCTCGAATGCAATGCACTAACTTTTCGGTCATGGCTTGTTTTCATTTTTGTGTGCTGAACAGTTGCTTTCATTTCGAGTTCGTCCTATGTAATTCTAGCGGCGTTTGGGTTTTATGTATGTTGTATTTTCCGTGGCTTTCGAGTTGTTTGATAAAATGCCAAAGCAGACGTTACTTTTTGTCGTAAATGCTTTTCTTATACGCGCTGTTTGGTTCGCTAAAACAGAGGAAAAAGTATGCGAGTTAATAATGAAATGATTTCCTTTGCCAATACCCAAGTCTGGAGATGTTTGTGATTCATTTTGCGAAAACAAAGTTCTAACACGGGCAGTGACCATAGTTGCTAAGCAATTTTTCTAACTGCTTGGTTGCCGAGTACAATGAATGGAATGCATGACTGTAAGATCTTGAGCCTCTTTGGTTAAAGAATTCAAAAATGCCGAAAGCCTCCTGGTTGATCATTTGAGCTTTATCACGCACATCTATCTACTTCATCATTCATTATATCCACTTTAGTAAGTGTTTAGATATAATGTTTTCAGACGGAAATGCAAATGCTTTGTGATAGCGTTACATCGTCAAGAAAACTCTGCTGACGGCTAATGATCCATCTCTGCCTGCATTCTCCCATTTGCATCAAACAGTTAATTTGCATTTCTAACTCAGTTTTCCATGAAGATGACACAGATTTTCCAGCATCTGGACAAAAGGTGTAAAGTTCACAAGGATGCCATAAACTTTTGCCAGAACATTCTTTCAAAGAAGTCTGTTGACTGGGAACCAATATTTCGTAACAATTTATCAAAACCAATCCATAACGTGGATCTAGTAGTTACTGTTGGTGGTGATGGCACTCTTTTGCAGGCTAGTCATTTGATGGATGATTCAATTCCAGTACTAGGAGTGAATTCTGATCCCACGCTTGTTGAAGAGGTTAGTTCACTGTCTTTAGATTTGTGTTCTTGATATTAATTATGCATCTTTTTTAATTTCCAATCATATCTTGATACTTAAGTAGCTCAGTTATGCATGTCAGCTCAACATGTTTTCTATGGCGTAGGTGGAAGAATTTAGCAATGAATTTGATGCCACCAGAAGCACAGGCTATCTATGTGCGGCTAATGTCAAGAACTTTGAACAAGTAAGACCATATAATTCAAGTAATATAAAGAAAACTTTAGCATCTCATACCGTTTTAATATTTTGAAAAGACAGAAATTGATGATTATATGAGTTCTCTAGACACAAGCTCTTTGTTTTTCTACTAAAATATTGCTAATCCATAAGAGGACACTCTTCTTTTGTCTCTTCCAACCCTGAATTGTGTACTTTCTCTTATGTTTTCATTATCTGGAATCATTACATTGTTTGAATTTGAGTTGCACAGCGAGAATAATATATAATGTTTACCAAAACACGTATTTTTCAACAAGATACTCGCTTAACTGTTTGGCATTATTCTCAGGTCCTTGATAACATCCTCGAGGGTCAAATAGTTCCTTCTAAATTATCAAGGATATCAATACTTTTAAATTCAAAATCACTGCCAACATTTGCTCTTAATGACATTTTGATTGCACACCCTTGTCCTGCTGCAGTTTCTCGGTTCTCATTTAAGTAAGGAATTTCCCACCGAGAATGAGTTGCTAGTTGCTTAGACATGGTATATCTTAATTTAACATGCTATTGATCTGGATGTTGGCAGAATTAAGAGAGATTTCCAGCCAATTTCGCCATTAGTGAACTGCCGATCCAGTGGTCTTAGGGTCTCAACTGCTGCTGGATCCACAGCCGCAATGGAATCCGCAGGTGGATTTGCAATGCCCATCTTGTCTCGGGATCTTCAGTATATGGTAAGAGAGCCCATTTCACCTGGAGCAGCTAATTCTAGTTTAATGCATGGATTAGTCAAACCAGATCAGTCCATGGAAGCTGCATGGTTTTCAAAGGAAGGTTTCATATACGTTGATGGCTCTCACGTTGTCTTCTCTGTCCAGAATGGAGATATTGTAGAGATATCATCCAAAGCCCCGGGTTTGAAAGTTTTCTTGCCCCATCTAGTCTCGTAGAACACGTGTGCAGAGAGGGTCTTAGAATAAATTTGTGTAACAAAAGTGACGGCACTCTGTACATATGAGATGGAAATCTTGTAAATACATCGTTGTCCTTTACGCGCAAACTTCTGCTGCTGCAGCTTTCATGGCAAGGAGAAAATTTAGGAACTTCTTCCATTGAAATTATCAACTGTAAGTTCATTGTTTTAGATGTGTTAAGTCAACATTTCAAGATATTGCACCTTGTCTCTAATTCGGTAATTACAGAAAAAAAAATGAAAAATAAAAGAGATCGACGTCGTCGTTTGAAGAATAAGAATCTATTGCACACGTGAGAGCGTGACGCGCTATTAAGATCTCGTGGGGTGGAATCAGGGATATTTTTCCCGTCGTACAGCTAGACAGTGCAAAGGCGGTCTCCTGTATTTAAAACACTAACCATAATCCGCCACGCGTTCAACTCTGGCCTCACAAAATATACCCGATTTACGTATCCCGCCACTGTTCAGCCCTTGTCCATTACTTAGATTCCACAGCCATTTGATTCTCTTCACTATCAGTTTTTTGTAACTACTAAAGAAGACGCAAAGACGTAACTACATAACGACGGAGTTTTGGATTTTGGGGTGACATTATTACGGAGAGATGAAGATACAGTGCAACGTTTGCGAGGCGGCGGAAGCGACGGTGTTGTGTTGTGCCGACGAGGCGGCGCTGTGTTGGGAGTGCGACAAAAAAGTTCATGCTGCCAACAAGCTAGCAAGCAAGCACCAGAGGGTTCCTCTCTCCTTTTCTTCGTCACAAATGCCCAAGTGTGACATTTGTCAGGTTTTTATAATTATTTACCCTCCAATGTTCACTTTTCTTTTAATTATTATTTTTTAGCCGAGGTTTTTGCATTATTCGTGAAATAAACATCGTTGATCTCTCGTGTACTATGGTTAAAATACAGATATACTCGCGTGATTCATAGAATTTTCTGAACCTTCTCGTAAAAATGGGAACTTTGTCTGACAGCTCTTCTGAATTTGCCGAAATCTGTTTTGGAAGAGTTCCCTAGAATTTTTCTGAAACTTTCCCTGCAGGAGAGATTATTAATATTTTCCAAACCACGAGGGTACTTATGAATTTTGTCATGCAACAGAAGGGAAGTTCAACGATATTTTTTTTAATTTAGTGTATTCTTTTTCTTGGATAACTTAGTAAGTGATTTCCTTTAGTTGGTTATCAGGAAATTTTATCAGTTATATTGAGTTAACATTGAGGATACTATGTGTTCAGTTGCTTTATTTTTGAAGAAATGTTTACATTTAGGCAAATTCTGAGTATTTTGGTTTTTGCCGTACTTGACTGTTGATGTATTTTGAGTTAGGGGATGATGTATTGTTTTCAGCTTATGTAGTCTTTAATTGGCTTGAGTAAGTCTTATCAGGTAGATTAAGGAACATCAAAGGCAGGCCCGGAAAGATAAGATAGTTTTGTGGAGGGATATGTATTGTGATATGATGACGATGGTAAGAGTGAATGTTTAAGCAAGTTTTGAGACACTTACAGAAGGGAAAGATTTTCAATCTGCTGTAGAATGTTGCTGTTCGTTTTCTTTGGTTGTATTTTTATGTGAAAATAGATGTATCTTGAACATATTAATTAATTTTCTTGAATTTTCTGGTTTCTGACTTAGTGAATAGAAGTTTCTTCATTGACGTTGACTTCTGAGGATGTGACCTTTCCTTGCAGGAAATATCTGGCTTTTTCTTTTGTCTACAAGATCGAGCATTACTCTGCCGGAAATGTGATGTTGCCATACACACTGCTAATACTTTGGTGTCCACTCATCAAAGATTTTTGCTTACCGGGGTAAAAGTAGGTCTTGAATCAAATGACCTTGGTGTGTCATCTTCCTCAGTTAAGTCACTTTCTGGGGGAAATATTTCAGACACAAAATCCCATTCGCTATTTGGGAAAGGCACCCCAATGCCATTGGCTGGTGAATACAATGAAGTTTTAGCTCTGAATCCTGGTGGTGTTGGTAACTTTGCAACAACAAAAGTGTCATTTGCTGGGGGGTCTGCAGCTGGAAGCATTCCGTTGTGGCATATTGATGAATTTCTCCTACCTGAACTCAATCAAAATTATGACTTCATGGACAATGGATCCTCCAAGGTATGCTTAGCTACATTAAAAATCATATTTGATTTCATATATGCTGGTGTGGAGGAAGATTATTTGGGTTGTAGCTTCAATTGTGTTTATTGCTTTATGAATGCCAGTAGTTGTTTGTACGAAAATGACTCACTTGCATACTTATGCTCACTTGATATTGAACATGCTCTGTGTGGTAAGATCATTGCCTATAAAAGTGATAGAATCTCAGGCTGAACCTGGGCTGGATGCATGGCCTGATGTTGACATCCCTTGTTGGACTGCTGGTGATGAAGCAATGTATGAGCCAGTGGTGATGTCGTCCACTCTTTGGTCTTTTGTAAAGTTCACTAGTTGCCCTTTTTACCTAGTAGGTTGAATTTATTGTTTTCCAAATGGCAAAGTTTTATATTCAGGATTGAAGAATTAAGTGACCTTTTTCCTCCTTGCGGAAGGACAATTGGATCACCGGTGGTGTTATTTTACTTTGTTCATATGTAAGCTTTTCTCGATAACTAGTGCTTTCATGGGTATACTTCACAGGCTTTCAAGAATTAAGTAAGATTCTGCCTTTGTTGATGTTAGTTTTTAAATGCTTGTAACATGTGAGAAGTTGTTAAGAGACCTTGTTTTTCTTCCTCACAAAGGGCCATTTGGATTACTAGTGCTGGTATTTTACATTGTTCAGGTGGAAGCTTTGCGTGATAATGAGTGCTATTATAGGTTATGGGTAGACTTCACACAGGCTTTCATGAACTAAGTTAGGTGTTGCCTTGGTTGATGTTAGTTTTTGAATGCTTGTGACATGTCAGAAGTAACAGTCTTACAAATTTATTGGCTTTGATTATATAACATGCACCTATATTATCGAAAAGGAATTCTCTTGCCTATCTTGCATGAAGATGGCAATGGAAAATGCTACCAGTATGATTTACACATGATCAATATGAAATACTGGACACAACATGACTGCCAAGACATACTTTGTGAATCTTCTTCAGTTTCTTTTTCGATATGCTTGAAAGCATACATGCACAAGAATGCTCAAATACATCTATACTGAAAATTCCGTTTCTTAACATCTCTAATTTCTATAAAGTGTCTTTAATAATACATGTTCAGACATGTGAATTGAGTGTGATGTTATTGATTCTGTATTTATTGGATATGGTAGTAAAGGAATTAAATGATTAAACAAGTAACCACTGTGTTTATTGTCATTTCATACCTGTGTTTACAGTTAATGCGGTTAGTAATTTTGCTTCTTTTTGTGTTTTGGTTTCTTCTAGGCTGATAGTGGCAAGCGTGGAGAATCTGATAGCTCCTCAGTCTTAAGATCTGCTGAAGAAGAACTAGATGATGATGAGTGCCTGGGTCAGGTTCCAGAGTCCTTCTGGGCAGTGCCACAAATTCCTTCCCCTCCAACAGCCTCTGGTCTATATTGGCCTAAAAATTCTCAGAACCATTATGATAGCGCTTTTGTTCCAGACATATCTAGCACAACATTGCAAAACCCCTACCAATGTCAGCTTAATGGTCCTGTCATGAAAAGGCAGCAGCAGTTATAAACCCTTTCATACTTCATACTCATGTGGAATGTCTCAGGATAAAACTTCACCTTCTCAGGTGTGCTTTAGTCTATTATCTCTTCTGATTCAAAAAAACCAAAAACTGGATGAGGTATCTGCTGGGGCTTCAGACGGACTCCCTTGTGCCTGCTCTTTAATCCTCTTGCTCCACGGGATCACAACATAATAGCTGCTTCTTTGCCTTTTCCTGTGGAAGTGACAGTTACAGTGTTAGTTATCCAAGTCAGACAAATTTAGTATCTTGAGCTAGTATGGTTGATCAATTCTAATTGATGAAGTACCTTTAGCAAATTAATACATTTGTGCTCCTCAGAATTGGAAACAGTGACACGGAATAAATTCTTCAGTATCTGCATATGAATGGTCAGATCTCCTAAATGGTTGACAATAATGTTCTGCTGCCTCTGTACGAGTTTATGTGTTTTCTGCATGTTTGTGGCATGGATTAGGGTTAAACTGTTGAAGCTTCTATTGTTAACATTTTTCGCTCCCAAACCCACTTGGTATTTCGGGAATTACGTTTCTTCATTTGATTTGCTTACTGAAGTACTGACTCATCTTAATTCTTTTGATGCGGTGAAGCAATTTTGCCCATGTAATATGTGACCTGCATTTGCAGCAAGAATTACGGATTCCATGCTGAACAGGATATGTTTACTTAATTCAGAAGGTAAAGCCCAAAAATGAAAACGTGTAGACTTGATAATAAATATGTACACTTTATCATTAGAACAAAAGTAACAGCTACATGTAACCTCTTTCCATGTTTTCCAATTTTCTACACACAAACCTTGGCGTAGCTGGGGTCACTGCCATAGCTTTTTAACAACACCTGTAGCTAATGCTTCCAGTGGTCACGGGTCGCTTCCAGTGGCTGTGCAGAGAGAGAGAGAGAGAGAGGTACTTTTAATGTTGTCAAACAAATTGCATTTGCAAATGCTTTTTTTGACTGCAAAGCACATGGGCAGCTCACTTTTACACGAGTTAATGGTGATCTTGCACTTTTTCAAGTGCCATTTTTTTTAAGTAAAACAAGCAGGAAACCTACGACTTCACTGATGCCTTTCGGACAACATGGCAGGATAATTCTCATTTCACTCAAAGCTAAACACCTGGTTCTAACATTCACGAAAATATTCGTATGTTAACATATTGTAAATTTAAAGTGTTCTCAAATGGGGATCTTTGACTGTACAGGATAGCTGTTTGGTGCCTGTACAGTTTGTATCCTCGCTTAGCCGGAAGGTGATGCTGTCCAATTTGAGGAAAGGTGATCAGACGTCATCGGAGTGCCAGGCATTGCACGGACATTGATGTCAATAGGCAACAATCGGTATTGAATATCAAGCTCCCTGAAAATCTTCCCCATCTCTTCAACCAGCAGGGCTCTCCTTGCCCACCTTTCAGCCATGTCTTGGTGGTTCATTTTATGGGACAGCCATATCGCTATCCTCACCCTATTCAGTTCTTCCAAATCCTTAAATATGATCATAGGATTCGGACACCAGTGATCTTTCTTGTTCTCGATGTAACTACAATGGCAGCAACAACAAATAATACATAAGCAAAAAAAAATTAGAACACCATTTTGAGTATTACTACTACATGAAACATACCAAAAGTGATGGAATTTCTCAGTATTTACCTTAATATTCTCTGTTTTATCTGAGCAATCTTCTCTGCTGGAGTGGCTATGTGGACACAAAACTCGACAGCGTCTCCCATGTCAGGACTACGATAGTAATTACTGATGGCCTTAGTAGCAAGAACACTATTGGGGTATATGATCTTCTGGTTGTCGTATCTTAGGAAAACAGTAGTTAAGATGTTCATTTCCTCCACTACCATCTGCAATTCAAAAAAGTACAACTTAGGCTGACCCAAGCATTGGTAAAGCCAAAATTTGTATACTTGTTAAAATGTTATCCAAATATACCTGAACGCCTTCAATTTCACAACGATCACCAACATCGAAAGGGTGCATTATGAAGAGAAAGATAATAGCCTCAAACACTGTCTTGCATGTGTTTCCAAATATGAATGCCACTACAACAAGCTGAGAGCTGACAAAGAGGAGAAATTTGGTGGTAGCAATTCCTAATATGATTAGCCAAATAATCACAATAATAATGCCAACCAAAATGTTGACAAATTGATGAAGTTTGTTGACTGCCGTTTTTGTATCATTCAGTGTGAACGCAAGTGCCCTCCGCTCTCTAAAGACATTAACCTAAAACCAAATCATGACAATGTCATTCACATTGCACATGCCAATAAAAATTTTGAACTGTATTTAGCAAAGAGATTGAACACATAGATGACATGGATATTAAGAAACATGTGACAAAGAAATAATGAGAATCATACAATTATAACTTGTGTACGCATGCATGAAAAAGGCTTTATTGCAGTAATATTCATTCAACAGATAAAATAGTATCATTGCAAATTACTTGAATTCATTAAATTTCAATATAATGAAAATAGTATGTTTTATATATTTACATATGTCAAGAAGTTATATCACAAAAATTCAAACAAACTACCAATGTCACCATATGCTATCCAAAAAGACAATTATCCTTTGAATAACTCCGTACCAGAGTAGAACCAATTAAAAATTGCGAACAACCTCATGATTCATGCAATGCATAAAGTTAAAATTAAACTATACAGTATAGTCTGGAAATATAAATGTATACCAACCAACTTCCTTATGATGGCAAACCAAAAAGGTATGCCTACTGACTTGTAAAATCTATTATACTGATCAATTTCCTTTCAATATTTTGGTATACAGAAACTGCACAGATCAATCATGTGCTTGCAAGAAACACTTAAATAACTTTTTAATCAACTCACTTCCATTTGAACCAAAAACTTACATCCAAGCAGGTTTGAATTTATGTTCACGGATAGTCATTTGCACTTTTTTAACAAATAGCTTGACATTTTGCATAAACAACAAGCAGGCAAAAAAAAAGGATTATAGTAAATAATGAACACGTATTAAAGCTACATGTGGCCAAATTCTTACCACCCAATTCTTCAAGGCTGACTTGCTAATTCTCTTGCTTTCAGGTGCTTCTTGAAAGAGATTCATGGTCTTTGAAGCCTCATCTTCTCTCATGAAACGCATGATATCCTCCAGGTAGATGTACCTAAGAAAACAAAAATGAACGAAATATGATGGAACTTTGCAACTAAAACTACAGCAGCAAGAACTAAAAACATAAACTTCATAAGGCAAATTGAACTTTAAATCAGGGTAACCAAATTTAGACACGTTTTTTGGTACAGTAAATATGAGAGAATTAAGGACACACTTTGACCCTGGCTTAGCCACATTCTGGAATATTTTCCTTGCTGCAGCTTTTGCCTCGTAGTCACTTCTAATATGTGGAGCTGACTTGTCCTCATGAGTTGAATCTTGTATCTGTTCATCTAACGTGGTAAGAGAACCATGGCGGACTATGTTGATTAGTCTCTTCATGTTCCAAGCAGAGACATTCTTGGGGTTCAATTTATGCAAGTGATCAATTGTTATCCCATCATCTCCTTGGTTGGAGAAAGCACGAGAAATCCTGGGACTTTTTACAGCTCCCCGGGGAGTTTTCTCAAGCCTTCCGCTTCCTGTCACCTTTCCACTTTGTGGTGATGACAAGACAGAAGCCTTGAGGCCAGAGGGGATAGTGGCACCTGCGTTTCGCAGCTTTTGAAGCTCACTTGCAATTCTCTTCTCCTCTTCCTCAGCCTTTTGCTTTTCAATCACAGGAGGACCAGAGAGTGTTTCAATCACATATTGGTTGAACAATGCCTCCTGAATTCTATCAAAGTAAGTGCTCACATGAAAGGAAGATGCAAGGACTTTAACCAATAGGGTCTTCACCAACCACAACATCACTCCCACCAGGAGACAAATCAAGATCTTTGTCACAAGCTGAAGAAACTTACTGTTAGTTTCCCTCTCAACTCTCTTATCAAACAAGTAATGCCAAGCAATCAACACAAGCCCTAACCAAAGGCAATTTTGAACAGCCTTCCTCAGTCCATAAACAAAGTACAAAACTCGTTTTCGCAAAAGGAAATTCCGCTCGAAAAAGAACACAATTATCTTAACTATCCAACTAGAAACCAACCTACCACAAATCAAAACCAATACCAAAACCTCCCATTTCCACAACTGAAGCTTCCACAAATACTTATCCTTAAGAAACTTAATAGTCAAACTGCAAACCAGTGCAGCTATAATCACAATCAAACTAATCCATTCAAGCAGAACCCATATACTAATTTTTTCCTTTTTGTACTCGTCAGGCAAATCCTCTTCCAACAATGGATCATCCTCTTCTTCATCCACATTTTTCACTATAAACCCACTTTTTAACTGTCCTGATCTTCCCACCACTTTTCCTGATTTCCGCTCCATTTTCTCAGGTGGCGGGTCCAATAATCTTGACTTAGTCTTTGTCATCAGCAAAGCAGACTTGTTATTAAACGACACATTCCTATCAAACGACTTGTTTGAAGTACACTTCAAAACATCACCTTCGGCATCTTTTTGCGGGGAATCTTTATATCTACTAGCAGAATTTGAATTCCTTCGTTTAAAAGATTCAAGAGAAACTCTATTTGTTGTTGATGATTCAGACACAACTGATAAATTTTTGGTAACAATATTATCGTTAGCATCAACAGTATTTCCATTAACAACATTATTACCAGCTTGCTGTTGAAGCTCATCTATTTCTAAGTCCATATCAAGTGAGATCTCCCCTGAAGCCTTCTGCTTGTGTAAGAACTTGCCAATCAACTTCGAGGGTGGATCTTCGACTGTTTGGCCGCGTTGCATAAAATCAAAACCCTCTTCTTCACTTCGACCAATACCACCATTGTTTACGTTCCGCTTTTGTTCATTGTTGTTATCTCTATCTTTCCAAAAATCATAGCTTGACTCTCTCCAGATCTTGCTATAGTTGCTGCCGATAAAATTGGCGCCGCTGGTTCTATCACCGCCGCTCTTGACGATTACTTCTCTCTGGTCAGGAGATTCCAAAGCCATGACTCCTCAACCCAACGGATACTGGCAAAATAATGTTGTTTCAACTTGCGAAAAAATAAAATGCAGGTGGGTTTCGTAAAGGAATTCCGAAATATAAAAGTAAGGAAACCACGCAGACTAGTTCATATGATGCAGAAAGTGACAGTGCAGTGTTTGGTCTCAAAGAAAGTAAATAGAAAATAGCTTTTCTTCGACGATATAGTGTGATTTGCGGAGGAAACAAACTGACGCGTGTACTAAGAAAGACCAATAAAGAAAGAGTTTTTGAATATTGTAAGAGAGCTGTTGTTTTGCAGAGTGTGTGTGAGAGAGAGAGAAAGAGAAAGACAACAGGTGGGCAGCTCTCGGTTATACATGGCTGCGACAACACAAGCTTAAGAGACGCTATGCGGAAGGTTTGAGCAGACTTTAATACTTTGTATGCCTACCCAAATGACAATAATACCCTCGTATATTATTTATTTATTTTCAGACAAGAAGGGGAATAGTAAGAAATTTGTATAACCATAAACCATTGGGTAGTAATCTAATCGAGGAAGGAGATATTTTATTAATAGGGAAGTCAAATTGTTTTGGCATCCAATTTTCTCGCAAGGGTAATAACGTATTTTCACAAGTACGAAAGAACATGGGCGTAGTTGAAAAGTTTGAAAGCAATGTTCCCCCACCCCCACCATTATCTCTGTGTACCCGCGTCAGTTGACCTGTGTATAAAATCCTAAAAGAGACGGAAAAGAAAAATGCATTGTAGAATAAAATGACCGGCAGGTGACGCATAGTTGCGAGTGACAGCCAATAAAAGGCTGCACTTCAAGGCCATCACGCAACTACCTCGCCCCAATCACGGCATGGGAATGCCAACCTTTACTTGCATGTTTGCTAGCGTGTCAATATAGTACTGGGGGGATGAGGTACCGACCCCGGTGAGGATATGGCCGTTCTCACTATGACTTGACAAATGTTACGCGGCGGTACGATACGAACGCCAACATGAAAAACGACGATGCGGTTGCATTACGACGTAAAAATTGTCAAGAAACGACGAGATATGTATGCAAAGGGAAAAGTCGTTTTTATATTTATTATCACCGACGACGAAAATAGTACTACGAGGAATTTGTTTACATCAGAGGGGTTAAGGATTTTGGGGATTTCTTTTCTTGAAGGGCAGAGGAGTGACGGCCCGAGTCTGAATTGGGCCTACATTGCGCCCAGCACATAGACTAGGCCAGTCTTACGTGTTCCACGTTGAAATTTTCACAAAAGTTTCTAGGAAAGAACCGAAAGATGCCCGAGAGACTGGAGAGAAAGAAAACGGAATTCTATTTGCATTCTTCATTTTCCCAAGAAATGTTTACAATTTACAGGTCATCTTTGTCTTTTACATTAGAGTCGGTAGCAGAGGCAGTGCTGCCTCCTCCCATGGCCATGGCTTCCTTGAGAATGAGTTCCAACAACTTCTCGTACATTGTAATTGCAGATTCAAGCATGTCAATGGCTTTACTCCTATCTTTTCCTGCCACCTTCATCACATTTTCCAATTCTGTTGTACTTTTTACAGACATGCTCAACAACTTTTCACCGTACTTTTCAAAAGTCCCACCACCAAATTCATTACCATTTTTCCCAATTTTCATAATACATTCACTGGTCATTCCGGTTGCAATCACCATATCACTGATGTTCCCTTCGATTTTATAATTTCCCAATACAGTTTTAACTTGCCCTGTCTCAATTTCCCAGATATAAACACTTCCATCTGCTGCTGCAGATACCAAATTCTTTCCTTCATTCATCATCACAACTGATATCACCATTCCATCATGCTTTTGACCCAATGTTACCAATTCTTTGCCTTCGATCATCTGTTTTCTGTTATCATACTTAAGTAATCCTTTGTAAATCGAACCATCAGAACCTGCGGCAAAGAAATCTGTCTCTGTTGGATCCATTGCCAACCCCATAATTGCACAAGGAAATATCAGTGTACTCAGATGAGTTCCGCTCAAGAGTATCCAGAATTTGCAAGTGCAGTCCATCGAGCATGTAATTATAATAGAATTGCATGATCCCATACAACAAGTAATTGCTGTCACTGATGCATTATGTGCAACAAACTTTTGCAACATTAAGTCATCCGAATTCTTGTCATCAGAGTGCTCATCAACAAGCTGGAAAAGCGGAACTGTGACAATTCCACCGTCATCCGAATTCTTGTCATCCTTGATGACCACCAGTCGTACAAATGAATTGATCCTGAACCTGTTGTTGGGGAAATATGAGAGGCGGCAATGATGGATTTTCCGGATGCCGGAGAAATGACCTAGGATGGCTCCAGAGGAAGGATTGTAGGCAGTGATGGGGCCTTCAGGAGAGCTAGTGAGAACAATTTCACGCAAAGAAGAGAAGGAAGAAGAAGAAGACATTGTTTGTTTTTCATGTGGGCTAAAGGACATGCAACGAAGAAATAAATGGTTCAGCTGCTTCTGATTAAAGGTTATAAAGGAGAGAATTCTGGGCCTGGGCGTTGAAAACAAGGTGCGTTTACAATCCTCAAAAATGGCTGCATCTGGGTATCTTTCATAAAGTAAATGTGTGTGTTACAGCCAGTGATGCTGTATATTGCAGTTTGTTGTGGAGGAATCTAAATGAAATTGAATGAACTCATAGGCTGAGTCTTAGTCTTGTTGCCAATAGCTCAGAGATGGCAAGAGAAAATTTCAGCCCAAGTTAGATGCCATTCTTTAGATTATGTGATCTATTATTACTAATTTATTGTCTTATCAACTTTCTTTATCATGATTATTTTATTTATATTATTTGTGTTTGCACATTGCATGTGCATTTAAACGTTTTATCCCTATATTTTATAACAAAAAAATAAATAAATTATTAAATTTAAATATAAAAATAAAAATTATAATGTAATTAAAATAATTTTTTTTTAAAAAATGTTATAGTTCTCTTTATAATTTTTGCAAATAAAATCCTCTGTAATAATAATACTAATAATTTGATGATTAATAAAAATTTAAATGTTACCAAGAATTGTGCCAAAAAAGAGGTGGAAATATATAATAGAAAAGATTCTAAATGTACTACCGCTGTTTATAACTCACTATTCACAATGTATGGGCTAATGCTCCTTGTAGAGTTGATTAGTATTAATTTATATATATATATATAACATAAGAGTTATCACTGATTGTCATGTTTAAAACAGTGGTTTGGCATGCTAAAAATAAAACCAAACAGAAATCATACAATAGTAATATTTGCTATACACCAGATCCTTTCTTAACTAATTTGATTCCAAAACAGCATATAAACATGTCATTGAATCACCACATGTACAGAAGAAAAAGGGCAAAAACAATAGTGATTGTTATGGATCATATCCCAACCATAATTCTGAAATACTTACAAAAAAGACAGTAATCGTTGAGAAGACGGTGGTCTAAAAATTTACATTTAAACCCAGAAAAGTTTCTATGAACAAAACTAAAAGATGTATACATTTTTTTTTATCTATTTATTTTGGTCAAAGAAGGATTCAATCTAGTAGCACAGATGATCATGAGCTGGGGGCACAGCACCTGGATCCTACTGACTTCATGAATTCAGAAATGCTAGCTTTGTAGAATAATTTGTTGCATCAAGACAGCTAAAATGCTGCCCATGGATATGTTGATAATGTTCACAGCATCGTTATTAAGCTGCAGAAAACAGAAGAGACAGTATTGCCCAGACTAGTTAATTAATCCTAGACCTTGAAAATTAGATCAGTTCAAATACATGTACACATGAACCGAGTCTGTAATACTTTAGTTCAAGAAGTTGTTTTTGGCACCATCTTCCCTCTGTAGTTCTATTTTATTGCTCTTCGCATGCAAAAAAAAATAAACAAATTCAAAATTTTTCTCTACCAGTTTTGTTGTTACTTAAGTGGTGAGTCCCCAAAAATTTTTGTTTCTCCAAAATCATACTTCACAAAACCAGGCTCAGTTAATCCCAAGTTCGGCCAGGTCAAAGTTACCTTTGATGTCACATGGCCAATCCAACAGTCATTGCCTGATCAAATTCAACAAACTTATCTAATGGGGAATTGATCTGAACATATGGGTGATTGACAGGAAAGATCACACAATTATGGAAATACAAGATAAAAAGTAGTCATGAGAAAGGTTGCCTACCCATTTAAATCCTTCTTTGTCTTGGAGCACAGCACCAATTATGCTCTCACCAAGGTTGGCAATCTGGGAAGCTATTAGGCATATAACTGCCTCAGGTGCATTTATCTGTTTCAATCAGAGACAAAAAGGCTTAGCACAACAAGAAATTCTAATTTTCGCAATATACATGCTCTGAGTTCTATGCTCTTCAGAAGTTATCAAGTCGACACATCCATGGAAATAATCTAAACAATATTGTGATACAAAAAGTGCCAGATGCAAATTTTGGTCATATCACCACTGTCCACCACCAATATGCTCCAAAACGAAATCATTAACAACTTAGAAATTCAGCTACGTAATCAAATTAAAAGATCTGCGTGTTGTTATGTTTTCAACGTAGCATTTGCAAAGTTTAACCTTTGATAAGGTAGAGAAGTTATTCTTCATCCACTAGCCTACTGGTTTATTCATTTTATAGGAAATTATCCAGTTCGCTGGTATATTTTCTGAAGAGAAAACATACTTACATACCAAAATTATTTCCATATCAGATCACTTCCTGTTTTCACATGGGATAAAGGAAACATTTTCTAGAAGAACAGTCAATGTTTATGAAGAAGAAAAGTTTAGATAGAAAAGAAAAAAGTACTAAAAAATTTAAGCAAAAGATAAAGAGTAAATGAGTATCATCTGAAAACCAAACAGGATTAGACATGAATAGACGAGGAGAGAACAAGAATACCTGGCCCATAAGACAACCAACCATGGCAAGAAGAATTGAGGCTAAAATTCCAGCTAATGTTCCCTCAACACTTACAGCCCCTTCTGTACCCCTTGGAACTACTTTAAATGTTGTAACTAGATACCTGTTCATGGTGCACATATCTTTGGTCTATTAAAGTTTATATCGGGGCAATGTCAAAGAAAATGCTACCTCAAAAAGAGGTAATCAAAGCATTGTGCATGAGAGCAACATCTAGGTTTAAGAGCATGCATTTTTGCTTCAACTCTCAATAGCATAACAATGAATTATAAACATACCAGAAACAAGTTCAACCAGAATCAGCCCATTTTCAAGTTCAACATTCATAAAAAGAGAAATACATTCTTGGCAGAATCTAAAAACCGTTTTATACAAACAGCAAGAACTCTGGAGATTTCCTTTTTAGCCACTTAAACTTTGGCATAGTGGTGATCAAGTGCACTAAATTAAATGTCAATGAGGCTTAAAAATAAACACGTCTAAAAATTTCTATTAGGATGAAGCGCTCATCAAACCAAGCACAGCTATATTACTTACGTTGTCTTGCCGTATGCCTTGCCTATCTCACTTGAGACAGTATCACTCAACTTAGTGCAGAAACTGGCAACAAATCCAAGCTGCCAAATCCGAGAAAATTCTTTTCCTCCTACTCCGTATATTGCGAGGAAAGCACATACATTACCAGCAGCACTGGAACCAATCACACTGCTCGGTCCTCTTCTTCCTTTCCTTTTCTCAGCTACCCCTTGAGCTTCCTTTTGCGCCATCTTAACTTTTGTGGCTGCTGTACCCTAATCAAACCATTAAAGAAGAGATCATAATACGTAAAAAAAAAGAAGTAATCTTCGCCAATTAACAAACCAAACCATTTATTAAGAGATCAAATTATAATGTAAACTTAGCCAATTACAGCATAATCAAATCCTAACTAAAGCCAAAAAGTATAAGCTTTTACTTACGATAACGAAATAGGTGGCAACGAGAAGAAACCCAGAGGGACCGAATGCTCGCCACGTAAGCGTCCCGAGCAAGAACGCGGCGACAATTCCGGAGAGAGACAAACCGGAGACCAAAATCGGAGAGCCTAAGATGAAGATCACGATATTACTAAGCAAAGCAGACTGCCACGTGGGCTGAGCCGATCGCATCAGGTCCATGGCCTCCGATACCGCGCCTTGCAAGGAAGGAACCGCATTGGCTCTCTTAAGTAACAACATTCCAACGTTATTGAATTTGTTAATCTTAGGGTTTCTGAATTTGGGGAATTTGTGACGTAAAAGTGTGAATCGCAGGGGAGGAACCGGAGGGGGTTTGACGTGGAGAAGAGTCGACATTTTTTTAAATCCGGTTTTAGAGAGTGGCGAGATTGAGCGTGAAACAGAAATGACAGGACGGTAGAGGAAAAGCGGGTATGGACGCCCGAATTTATTCGGGTTCATCTGTTGATCCAAGGCGGCCCAATTTTCTTCGGATATGTTGTCCGGTCAGGCCCGATTGAAGATCCTAAAATTTTATGTATACTCTATTAAAGGTATAATTTTTTTAATTCAGCAATGAGAAGTACTAATCACTGTTGAAAATGATCAAAATACCCACACAATATTCAATTTTACCATCCTAATATCCAGTTTGTAGCTTTATACAAAGTGATATTTCAGTGATTTGAACAGGGGTTGGTTAATGGGTAAGGACCTGTTTGATATAAATAGATAAATGATGTCATTTATAATGTATCTAAAACATAAGGGATTCCAATATTATTTTGTTATTTGTTTAAAGTTAACAAAAGTGTACATAATTACGATTTTACCTCTGCAACGGAAGAGAGGAAAGGAATGGGTCGAAGCAGCATCATCTTATCCAATTTTATACCATCAAAACTGATACAGAACAGAGCCAGTGGACTAGCAGAAGAGTAAGAAAACTCGAAAGAACAAAAGAAAATGGCAATGCTTTGTGCTTCAACTTCTGTCATCTTCTCATCCTCTTCTCCTTGTTCATCTTCAACGCCAAAGGTCTCTTTTTCTTCTCTGAAGACATTCAATACAGCTGCCAGTTCTTGTACGGGCTCATTTCTTGGATTCTATGTTGGGAGATTAAATGCTTCGGTCAAAACGTTATTTCCTATGAATTCCAAGCGAGCGTTGCAGGTTCGGTGCCAGGACCTCTCTGTTGTCCCCAGGAATCAACGGTGGATGTTCGAACAATCTGAAGTCAATGGGCCGGTAATTTTTCTTCGCTCTGTTGAATAAATCCGTGGAGCTTTTTGTTTAACTCTGTTTATTTGCCGATAGAATGCAAGAAACTGAATGACAGTTTCATGTAGATTTTTTTTTGTTTGGAAGCGAAGTAGATGAAAACCCTCGTTTTCAGTACTGGTAGGTTCATTGTTATGCTGTTTATTTCTTTGTTTTTAATTTCTGGGTAAAATGACAGATTGTACTAAAAGTTTCATGATTTATTGGTTCTCTTTTTCAGAAGTTTCCTATTGTTAGTTAATGTCGAATTTTTTGAGTTTGCTCTGGTTTGTGGACTGGAGTCAAAATCTGGGGTTGAGAGCTTTAAGTATAGTGTGGTTATAATCTCATGTGAACACAAACGTTTTTACGTTTTAGCATTCAGAGTCTAAACTAGTTCTTGGAATTGTACTGGAAACTGCGTTTGGAAAAACCATTCGAATTTCCGAAACAAAGAACTACGCCATGATTACAGAATAAAAGAAAAAGGTTCTGGTATCTTCTACTTGATTCATGTATTGGATACAATTATAAGTTTCGTTCTGCTAATCCTCTTTATATTCCAAGTGTGTTAAACTTTTCCCTACAAAATTTTGATCCAAGATGTGTGCCAGTTCCAACATTTAACAGATGCTTCTTCCCTTCATTTAGAAATTGTTTATTATGTTTCCTTTTGCTTTTATTTGCCTTTTAATTGGCGGTTCTTTCTCTTTTATGTTTTGTAGGACATTTGGAATAATACATGGTATCCAAAAGGTGCTGATCACCGACATTCAGATAAAACATGGTATGTAGTTGATGCAACAGATAAAATTCTTGGAAGACTTGCATCAACCATTGCCATTCATATTCGTGGAAAGAATCTGGCCACCTACACTCCTAGTGTGGACATGGGAGCATATGTGATTGTGGTACGTTGTTTATATGTTTACTCATCATTTATTTTCTTTTTTCCAGTTAAGATGGTGATCGATTCTGAGAGCATTAAAAAAATTGTGCTTCCAGTGTATTTAATTTTGCAATCCTAGTTTTTGTTGATTATTTGAAGTTAATTTGTTACTTTGGTACTTTCATAATGGCATCAGCTGCAGGCCGCTTGATGAATCATCTTTTCTTTTTCTTTGCCATAGGTAGGAAACTGAAAATTTTATTTATTAGGATAAAAAATACTAGGTGGACCAGCAATGGTTGCAAACATCTGAAAAATGCCCTTTTTTTGTTCAACCATGCCTATGTATGTACAGGAAATATTATTGCCAACCCAAAAGCCATGACTAAATAAAAAAGCTTAATGGATCTCATACATTTAATCTCTTAGTCTATATTTTTGAAGATGGATCAACAGTTTTAGTGGAAAGTTGTTGATATACATCATAAATCAAATTAGTCTTATTGAAAGTCCTATATATATTTATACACACACAAAATTGAACTAAGTAGTGGTTTATGAGTTTAGCTGAAATCAAAGTCAGGCGTGTGTCAGTCTTTGTGATTTTTTCCCAATGTGATTGTGATGTTCTGGAGACAGCTTTAGTGTTTTTACAATATGGCAATGGTCATACGTGCTCCTTATATAGCTTAAGTCATATAGTTGTTGAGCTATACCCAACTTGTTTTTTGTTGTTCTTGAACGCAAAAGGTGAATGCTGAAAAAGTTGCTGTATCCGGGAAGAAGAGGATGCAAAAGCTCTACAGGAGGCACTCAGGAAGACCTGGTGGTATGAAAGTGGAAACATTTGACCAGCTACAGCAGAGAATTCCAGAAAGAATTGTTGAGCACGCTGTTCGCGGAATGCTTCCCAAAGGGAGAGTGAGTTCTCTAATTCTAACTCAGTTTGTGCGTGCATGTTCTATAATTCTAGTGTAATTCTCATTCTTTGTTGCAAGTTGTAAACTGAAATGCTGGTTGAGATAGTCAACCAGAAACTATTGCTGTTTGGTTTTCTTTTAATTGTATTTGCCTATCATTTTTGTTCTAGCTTGAAGATCCTCATGTGGTACTTACACGGCTAACTGGTTGATATGAGAAGAATAAAAATGGCTCTTGAATGTATGTTAGCTTTACCATGTTCTAACAACTTTTAGTTATGTCCTTTTGTTAGGCATGCGTGCGTCAACAATCAGTATTGTTGATATTGACTTTGATCATGAAAAATTCATAACTAGTGTACATGGAATGTGAATATGATTTTTTGAAGCTTGAAGAATTATGGTATCACCATATTATTATTTTTCAATGTTTAA
Organism: Xylocarpus granatum; assembly: GCA_019650275.1. NCBI lineage: Eukaryota > Viridiplantae > Streptophyta > Magnoliopsida > Sapindales > Meliaceae > Xylocarpus > Xylocarpus granatum. The sequence goes on from BNST01002204.1 coordinate 44,951, forward strand.
CCAATTTCATCGATACGATATTTGCATTATATGTTGAGATATATTATATCTGCCCAGTAAATCTTTACTAGACGAAGGACATATGCTTATCCTTACACGGCCATTTCTTCATCAGCTTTACAAGCCAAAAAACTATTCTTGATTTGTTCTTGAACTATTTAACATCATTAAGAAACAGTAGCTTTTATTTTACATTTACTTTGTCCATAGTGAGTACTTTTTTGTTAACCAACTCTGCATCAATTTATGAGTTGCTTTATGCAGCTTGGTAGAAAACTGTTCACCCATCTAAAGGTCTACAAGGGCCCAAGCCACCCGCATGAGGCCCAACAGCCAATTGAGCTTCCCATAAGGGACAAGAGAATACAGAAGCGGTGATAGATTTGAAAGCAGAACTTCAACTTGAGATACAATGAGCAATTCCCTGTTTTCTCCCCCAATGTCAATGCTTTCAAGCATTTAGTTCATGGGATGGTAGTTTCATGCTCGGACTCCTGCTCTGGTAATGCCTGTTGGTCATGTTCATAGTTTGCTTTTAGAGATATTTGAAATTGTTCTCAATATTCTCCTGCTGGAGTCCGGTGCTTTGTAACAAGAGAGTTATGTCCCATTGCAATATTTGTTGTATCCATGATTTCTCTTGGGAAAATATTGAATTTATTTGGCTGAAATGGAAGGAAGTTTTTGTTAATCAAACTCACTTTTTTATGACACAACTGAGTTTCAAACAAGTAGGCGAGCTTCAGGGAGGAAAAACACTTAAACATTATCTGCCAATGTTTTATCATGTTTGGTTGTGCAGGAAAATAAAGTCAAAAGATACTTGGAAACGCATTTTTCCAAACGATGTCAAATTTGGAGAAGCTTTAGCTATGCATATGGATTGCCGAAAATGGCGAAAGAGGCTGGCCCGTGTCCATTAATCATTGCGTCACTCCCAAAATCTCATTGATTTAGTTAGGGGAAGAGCTAGAAGTAAGAATAAAGTTGAATGGCTAATAGAGAGATTTGAGAATCATTCGGAGATGGGAAGTGTTTTGTATTTAAGGCTATTTTCAGAACTGGCAGTGGTGCTGCTCACAACCTGGCGGAAATAGCTTAAACAAAACCAGATGCTAGGCGTATGGCTTGCAGAAATTGAATTAAATATAGAATTGAAGATTATGAAATTCAAACTTCGTGATTCAACTGCTTTGAAAATGATTGAAGTTTGCACCACAGTGGAGAAATTCAAGGAGAACTTGGACAAAGAAAATGTTTAAAATTCGGAGAATTGTTTAGTGATTAGTTCAATTTTCTCTTTTAAGGATTGTTTAATGATAATATACTACAGAATTAATGCTATAATTAAAACTGACAGTTACAAGTCTCAAATTATTATCAAAATAAAGTTCAAAGAACAATGATATTTACCCCAACTTTCTATATTCTTATAACTGAAACCAAAGTCAAGTCTGTCATGTTGAGTGTACAGTAAATATTACCCAAGCTTCTCATCACCGAATCGATAGCCAAATCGGTGCCGAGGATGTGGAGAGTCTGGTAAGTGTCCATCACTCACTCAAGAACAAACAGATAATAATTTAAATGTTTTTCATGCAATCATTCCCAAAATGATACACTTGTACGTATGGTCACTCGGTACTTTCAAGTAATTCAACGATGTTTAACAGCAACAACAACAGTGGAAAATGAAAGGAAACAGAAGAAAAAGAACAGGATAGAGAATATGCACCGGTCATTTTTCAAGCAAGAACAGTAAGCATAAATCTCTAATCTCTGTTATTCCAATAATCAGAATTCAAATTGACAGGATAGAGATCAGCGGCAGACGTGGAAGACCCCGTAAGAGGCCCGTCTATCGACTTACTTTGCGTCTGGTTTCCGCTCACACTCTCCTCAATGCAGAATTGGTAATACTTCCTCATTGCTTCGGCCTTCGTTTCATCAATGCTAGAGACTCTTGAATCTTGAACAAACTCGTCAACTTCTGCTCTGCCTTCCAGCATGCTCACGACCGAAGACATCGAAGGCCTAACTGTAGGAGAAACATCTGAGCATAACAGAGCTACATTGATCACCACCATCACCTGTTTTTTGTCTAAATTTGAACCCAGATTTCGATCAACCAGCTCCAACAAATTTCCTTTCTCTTTTAAGTGATGAGCCTAAAAAAGGGTGAAAATACATGTGTTTGTTAGCCAAATGGGTATAACAATCTACTTTGAAAATGCAAAACAGTTGTCCTAAACACATTCAAACAGCAACGAAAGTTTACCCAATCGAGAAGATAAAAGGCATCCTCTTTTGGCCTGCAACTGGAGTTGCTTCTCCCGCTAACAGTTTCCAAGGCAACGATTCCGAAACTATAAACATCTGCTTTGTCTGATAAATGGCCCCGCATTGCATATTCTGGAGCCATATATCCACTGCAAAATCAGGAATTTGAGAAATTTCGTTGCGGTCTTATGAGAAGAGAAATGGGGAAATAGATCAGAAATTAGAATGTAGCCACTCACTAAGTTCCGGCGACTCGGGTGCTTATGTGGGTGTTATCTTCTTCGTCAAGCTTGGCTAAACCGAAATCAGATATCTTAGGATTCAAGTCCTTGTCGAGAAGTACATTGGTTGCCTTGATATCTCTGTGTACAATCTTTAATCTTGATTCTTCATGGAGAAAGGCCAAACCTCTTGCTATTCCGACACAAATCCTGTGCCTTGTTGGCCAATCTAGCTTCAACCGATGCTCTTCGGGACCTTCAAATCACCCAAAAAGTTAAAAAACAAAATCAGAATCTACTGATAGTCCGTTTGAATTGAAGTATTATGATTTTAAACTACAGAGAGAAAAACAAAAACACCTGATAGATTGCTTTGGAAATATATAGAATATGTTTAGCATAACGGTTCAATAACTGTGCTTTCAAAGTTAAGATAAAGCATAATGGTTTAGGATGCAGGTATGTGCATATTTGAGTTATAGTAATTGCTTTCTAGTCAGAGTATTTTACCAAACAAAGCTCGAGCAAGGCTGTTATTTTCCAGGTACTCGTAAATAAGCATTAATTGATTCCCTTCCGTGCAACATCCATGGAGCTTTACAAGATTAGGGTGTTGCAAAGCAGAAATCATTCCAATCTCGGTAATGAATTCTCGATTTCCTTGCTTTGATTTGGAAGAAAGTTGCTTGACCGCAATTACATTCCCGTCTGCCAAAAGGCCCTGCATATTTCAGAATTGCATCAGATTAAGATATATTCCCGCATATCTGATTTGGAAGGAAGTAATTATCAAGCATAGCATAATGTACCTTGTATACAGGCCCAAAACCACCTTCTCCAATCTTGTTAGCAGCATCAAAGTTGTTTGTGGCAGCTTTAATTTGCCTCAAAGTAAAGGAACCAGTGAGCAAGTCTAGACCCTTTAGATCTGTGGAGGGAACTTGTTTAGATGAGACTCTTTCACTTCCACATTCCATTAAAAATTTGAATGAAAGAACAAATGTTAATCTCATTCCAATTTAGTACCTTGTTCCAATGTCCTTGTTGATCTAAAACAGCCCTTCCACCAGAGGAAACCAACTAACAGAATTGTGGCAAACGCTGCTCCCGCCACAATTCCGAGCACTGTCCCTACAGATATAGTACTACTGCTTTCTTTTTCTGATGGGGGTGTGAAATCTACTTGAAGAGAGACATAGAAGTTACACATCAAAAAAAGAAAAATGTATATCAGATGAAAATTCCAAGCATCGTGTTAGTATTAATTTAAACCTACCAGGATTAACAGAGATAGCTGATATAAGAGGTCCATAAACTCCTCTTGCAGGGACACCGGTTGTCCCTTTTCCAGCCCAATAAAGACGAATTTCCACGGTATGGTTGCTCACAATTATAGGAAATTTTTTTACAATGGCTTTCCCCGCGCCTCCAGCTTCATCCTCTATATTGAAATCTTTCAGCACCAGCTTCCCCTGCAATATGCGTTTTATCCAATTAGCTGAAATCTTCATACATGTGATGTATGTAACAATTCATTTTGTTAGTGAAAGCGAGCCTGAAGTCTAAAATACACTTACGGCGAAGGAGGTTAGCATGAAGCATGGAAACAAATCGGTGAATATGAAAGACACATGCCCGAAGTTGAAGACTGACAATATTTAGTAAGTTATTGGGCTCCAACAATTCATTCTTGCTGGCCCCAAAATCGAGAAAAATGCAAAACCCAATATGGGTTCAGAGTGAGGAAGCATTATGCGATAATTACCTGAACGTAGACATCAAATATGCGTCTTCCGAGACTGCTAAATTTCTTGTCATTTGTGAACATTATTTCTGCAAAGTGAAGGTTGACAGTGTAGTTTCCATTTCTCAAGCAGAATCCATAGTAAGTTAATGAGATGGGAGTAATGCGACCTTGCACGTACAACTGTGAATCATTCATCAACAATCTAGATGTATTTGTCCCAATATAAGAATCCGTTTGGCGATCATCGTCCAGAAAATGACCAGTGCTGCTAAATGCCCAGTTTGTTTGACTAGAGAAAAATCTTGAAGGTCCTGATGTAGCTGTATCATCTTCAAACGTTGTATTTCCATTGATAGTCACTTGTCCTCCGCCGCAATTTATATGAAGAAAGTAGTAAGCTGAGACAAGATGCAGAATTTCACTAACCAGTTGCTCAGAAAATTCCATAGTGGCTAGAATTACGAAAGAATGTTCTGACTTACTCTTTGAACATGGGAACTTTCTCATACACGAAACAATACCGGTGCTGGAAAGACGTAATGCAATTAAGGTCATCATCACCAAGAACATGGTTATATTATATAATTATGATTGAATGCGAATAATAACAATAATAAATTGGATAATAACAACGGAGTCCCTACTTTTTGATTTTTTTTTCATTTTATCAAATTTATCTTTAAATGTACCATAACAGTATTGAATTTTAACCAACAAGATATAAAGAGTATGTACAATGTAGCTTGCTAATAAAGGGATATTCAGTCACACTATAAGAACTAGAAATCTTTATAAATAAACAAACTGTGTATTTACTTGGGAAAACATCGAAAGCAGAGATCCGAATGTTATTATCCCAACATTAAATAGAGGTGAAATTCAAAACTTACGAATTATTGCCTGCGGAAGAGCTTGCAAAAAGGTTCCTACACAGAATGGCAAAAAGCATAAAGCTTGATCAGTATTTTGAAGATTACGAGTTATCGAACATGCATGAATCAGACAAGACAGAAGTATTCTTACACGCTTCTGTACTGGCAGCCGGAGTCTGAGCTCTCAGCAGCGAAATTGTTATATGAAAGGTCTCTGCAAAGTGATCATCATTTTTAGCATGCAATTTCTTATAAGCAATGCTGAAATTAATCACAGATCCGTCTTGGCATGACTATTTAACAAATTACAACATGCATGTGGAAAGAGAAGCTTACATGTTTTCTCCCTTCTCCAGCATCCAAGTAGGTATGGTTCCATTTAGCAAGTTTCCAGTAAAATATCTGACAAAATGACAATAAACTCAGATTCAGTTCATCATGTCTGTCTCTTGAACAAAAAGCACAACCTCCAATTCGATGAAGAAAATGCTTACATGTAATCCACTTTTGACAGACCAGTAAATGTGCTTGGAATTACTCCGCTTAGTCTGTTAAAACTAAGATCTCTGCAGGAAAATTTACAGGCAAAACATAAATAAACTGATATGCCCCGATGTTTTTTTATTCTCCTGTGAAAATTGGAGGGCATGCTGAAGAGATCAAAGTGATACTAACAAAACTTTCAAGGTTGTCATTTGCCCAAGATATTCAGGCAGCTGTCCCTTGATCTTGCAACTCCTTAATATCCTGTCACAAAACCAAAAGCTTAGATATTTTCGACTTGCGAGAAATTCTTCTAACGGGGTGTTACCGAATCATTTTACTTACAATGTCTTCATTTTCTTCATGTTACTAAGTGGTGGAAAAGCTTCTTCGGTTCCATTAAGGTCACTAATTCTCCTGCATGTCGAAATTCGACGAGAACTATAATAATTTTGAATTAAATACATCATAATACATATGATACAATATAACTAAAAAACCATACATACAGGTCACTTAAGTTTACGAGAGAAGCAATGCCAGAAGGAATTGGCCCAACCAAACCACTTGCCTGAATGACTCTATTGTAACAAAAATTTTGATTTCATCAGTCAGCATAATACAAAGTTTCTTGTAAGAAATATCAGAAAGAATAAAAGCTAGCCCTCACAGTTTTTCAAGCTTTGTCCAGTTCTGAATAAAACTGGGTATTTGTCCTGTAAAATGGTTGTCGCTAATCCGACTGCATCGAGTGACCAAAAAGAAATTCAATACCATAAATAAATAACTTAGAGTATGTAATTAGAAACCTTGAAAGGGTGAGAATAATTAGAAGTTTACAAGTCTGTCAGACTGGTCAACTCAGAAAATGTCTCAGGTATCTCCCCAGAAAAGTTGTTGGAGCTAACCAGCCTGTAACAAGAACAATAACAAATTTAAAATAGGGAATGTAAATTTTATTTTATTTTTTTTAATTCAAAATTTATGGATGAAGTGTCTTACATCCTTTTGAGGTTAAATAGACTCCCAAGCCCTGCAGGCAAAACTCCCGAAAGCTGATTGAACTCGATGACTCTGTAGGCTCATCATACATAGACAGACAGTAATCAATCAAAACAAAGATTTTCTAAAACTGAAGGCAACAAATTATAGATTTAAAAAATAGAAACTCACAAACTAGTAAGAGTGGAGATGTTTGCAAAAGCTGTTGGGATTGGGCCCGTTAGCCTGTTTGCAGAAAGGGAGCTGAGACAAGAACCATTCATTCATTAGATTCATTATATCAAAATAACAAATGAAACAGAGGAGTGCTGCTTATCATAATATTGATTTAATGTAAAGCAAGTTGCTGCAAAAATAAAAAATTTTTATTTTTTATTTTTACATGTTGACGAGTGGCAGGGAGTCCCATTCTGGAGGGAGAGTGCCATTGAGGTAGTTGCGAGTGAGATCACTGTGTGAAGAATGACAATGACAGTCAGTTAAGCCCATTACACTAACAAAAGAAAGGTAATAACAGGCAAGATTGGAATGTAAAAGTTAGTGAGTAGTTACATTTCTTGGAGGAAAGGGAGCCTGACCAATTCTGGGGGTAGAACGCCTGGGAGATTCTGAGACTTGAGAATTCTGTGCTTTAAAATAAATTTTGGGATTTTGTCATTGAATTGTTAAACAAACACACAGACAGACAGACAGGAACAATTTTCTTTGTTGGGTAGCAAAAAAATTGTAAAATAAAAAATTATTAGTAGGTTCATGAAATCAAAGTGGAGGATTACAAGTCGGCAACCAGGCTACGTAAGGCTGTGTTTGAATTTTTGTGCTTTCCATAAATAGTAATGAAATGTAATGGACAGATTATTATTTTATTTATTTACTTGTTAGTATCAGCTCCTGATTCTCCGAAAATTACAATTATTTAACATCAAGTTATTAAAAATTATGAATAAGTTGGGAGATGGAGAGAGCGAGAAGCTGACATGCTAACAACATGGCAAACGGTGCCGTTGACGAAGGAGCAATTGCAGGTGACAGCATTTTCTATTTCATCTTCTACTTTACCATCGGCCCATCCTTCTTTACCACTGCATGGATCTACACTGAAATTCCAGTTCGTCTTCCCCAGGGTTTTAGCTATGTCCTGTAAAGCTTGCACTACAAAATATACATAACTTAGAAAAAAAAAGGACTGCTGGTTTCGAAACTCAAAAACCATTTTAGCTCCGATTTCTTTGTTTAAAAAAAAATTATAACCAACCAAGGGATGCTTACGTACCTTCATTTTCCGAAAGGGTGGCGGTGGTGGCAGAAGCCAGAGTTGTGAAGCAAACTGCAGCAAGTGAAAGAAAAATTAGAAAACGGTGAGGGAACATGGTTTGTTTTGATTTTGGTGAAGAAGACATCAGCTTCTCATTTGGGTGAAAGCAAACGCAATTGCCAAATTGGTTGCAGAAGATGATAACTAATGAGAGCTAGAATTTTATTTTTATGGACTTTAGTGGACCTTGAAGAGAGAGAAGAGAGTAGGGTAGACCTCTCCACGATTGAAGATGGTGTGATACGTCATCAAGGCAAAAATAATCAATAATTTTGTCATTATAAACCTGTTTGTGTTTGATGCTAGATTATATTAATGGCAACTTGCATCAGTCATTGCAATGGTCACAGAGCAATTGCATTATCAGTTGCGATTTCTTTCAGAATTAATCACTGAGGCTGCCCTACAGATTTTGGATTATTATAAATTCCAAATTTCCATGAAGGGTAAGGTCGGCGAACGCAACTTGCTAACAGTAAACACATGCATCTTAATCAATCAACACTATGAAAATAACGACCGAAGACATCGACGTCGGAGCATAACAGGGCTACATTGATCATCGCCATCACCTGTTCTTTGTGGAAATCTGGACCCAGATTTTGATCATTAAGTTTCCCTTCTCTTTTAATTCTTGATCCTAAAAAATGATGAAGACACATGCATGCATTTGTTAAGGAAAACAATCTCATTTGAATAGCATCCTACATAAAATTTTGAATCAAAACCAATCTAAATCAAAGTTGTTCGTCCCTGCTTGTAAGCCATGGGAGGAATTCTCCCCATCACTAATAATTTCGAGATTTTTTTTTATAATATTAAAAAGTGATTAATAACTCTACCAAGTCAACGTCAACATAAACAAAAACAAAAAACAAAAAGCAAGTTGGCCACTAGGGCTTGTAGGGTTGAGAGGCTGGCTTCTGTCTCCTTCTCTTGTCTTTAATATTAATTTCTAGCAGCCGTTTGTGGCAGCACTCGGAAACTTAAAGATGCAGAAATTAACATCAGTTCCATTATTTTCAAATCATCCCTATCCGGATTCTCGATAACTCCGTTAAGTTAAATCATTTTATTACATTAATTGATTAATAGATTTCTTTGGTATTTTAACTTTGTTCTCGTCTGGTCTGGTCAGCAAAGCAACTGTTTTCGGACCTTGGAAAATTCTAGTAGAGAAATCAAACCAATGAAATGAAAGGTTAGAATTACGTAGTAAAGTGATTAAAGAGCAATCCAATACGTCGACAAGTTGGTAGGCATTCTATCAAATATATAATAAGTTATCACGAGAAAGCAGCAATCCACCGACAGAATTTGAATAAAAATTTAAAATACTACTTATAACAAGTGCAGCTGTCATATAGTTAATTCAATTGTCCTGCACATGGCATCGAATTCCAATGAATATTCAATCATCTAGTTAATCTGGCAAAGGATTCTGATATCTAATTAGGGCACGTGTTTTATTTGCTGACTCATGTAATTAAACTAATATTAATGATAGCTGTAGGGTAATTAGGAAATGGGATGTTTCATGGAAGTTCAATTATTGAAACGATTTTTCCGGCCAAGAATATCTTTTTTATATTATATTATTCTTTTAATTTTTGGCCCACAGACCATAACACCGCCTCTGTCCTGTGTTTAGAAAATTGCGGACAAGCAAGTGAGCAATATGCCGCCGTGGTGGCTCAATCAATCTTGGCGGCCTAAGGTTAAGTCTTTGTTTCTGTCTGTGTGAGTTTCGTCGACCCTTGCCACCCTCGCACCTTTTCACTGTTCCCGAAAGCATCCATACAACGTACTTTTTTTTACAACACAATCATTCAACGCACAATCATTCAGCAACCGCATCGACCAAACCCTATCTCACTGCACTTGTTTTCTGAAATTATTGTTTTCCTTTTTTAGTATTTTTTTAATTTGATTATGCGACTTTGACTGCTTGCCGCTAGGACAACTGGAAAACCTCTTCACGTAATAAAACGACAGCAAAAGGGTTCGTCGGCTGTTGCCTTCTCATCTCTAAATTCTATCTCCCTTCATTGCTCTTTTCTCTCTGAACCGAACGCATCGTTCACCTTTGCTTCTGTCGCTACTGCTTGTCGTTCTGTCTTTAAGTCGAGAAATACTTCGGCTGAAACACATAGGGCTGAGATGGAATTTGGTTTTTCCATCACCAGAATTATTCCTGTACTTGCTTTTGGATTTTTGGTTCTGAATTGCTGTGTAGAGTTTGGATCTCACGCTCAAGTTTTGCCTGAAGAAGAAGGTATGTACGTTCAACTAATCACTCTTGGATACAGTTTTCATATTTGCCAAAGCATAAAGTTTTCGTTTTTCTTATTGTCTCTGTTTAGTTCGAAAATTTTGTTAAAGAGCTTATTGTGTTTGGTTGCCAAGAATACGAAGGAAAATCTAGGAAACTTCCTTCTCTTTTTCACACACGAGTGAGATTCCGAATCATTAATTTGCTAAGATCATTTGTATGAGTTCTTTTAAACTGTTCTGCTTTTAATAATTTCTTTCGCGAGAATTACACTTTGTTTGGATGGAGAGAATTCAAAGGAAAATTAAAAAGATTGAACATCTTAATTGCAGTTATTTATTTATTTTTTAATTAAGTGGGACCAGTAAAGGAATCCGTTTATCTCTCTCACTAATATCTCCTTTTTATATTTTACTATTTGATTAGAGATAAGTCTCTCCCTCTCTCCCTGAAACTAATTTTCTATAATTTGTTTGGTTGACGAGAAACCGCAGGACGGGATAAAAGAGTTTCTGAAATATTGGAAACCTTCAATTTTCTAGCAAAACAAATTGAATATTACTGCTTTAAATTTTTTTAATGCAACTGGTTTATGTACTAGCAAGTAACTACTACTCTTTAACTATGCTTCATTTACCAGTCGATCCTTGTAAGATTGTCAATTTCGTGGGCATTTAGAAAGGAAAAAACTTTCCTTTTGATGTGAGGTTGATAGCTGATCTATCCATTTTCTGTATTATTAAACAATGTGGGATCACGTGGGTCTACCAATTCTGTTGATCTAGACATATTCTAGCTGTGTGCATTAATCATGCAGAAGAATAGCCGCGTCACTTTGTATCATCTTCACAAAATAATAATAATAATAATAAAAAACTGAGCATGCAATGTTCTTGCTGCTTGGTTTAGACCTTTTTCTGTGATGGTGGGTGGGTCTGTGTCATTTATTTTCTAATTATCGGCAACAGTTACCGATCAACCATCATTTACTGTCAAAAAGCCCAGAGTCCATGTGGGTTTTGATTCTTTTGGCTGTCTTGTTGATGTTGAGTTCTGCTTTTGCTACTTTTAAAAGTGCTTTTAAATAGTCAATAAGTTTTTCATTCATCTACTTTGAAATATGTGGGTGAAGCATACAAAACCAACTCTTAATGATAAACGTTCACTTGCAATGCTTCTCTGCAAAGCACTTTTGCATACCATAAAGGCACTTGAGAGTGCTTTCTATAAAACATTTGATACTTTAGAACACCTTTGCAGGGAATAAAAACAAGAATACCTTGACACTGAAATTATACTTGATGGAGACGCACACAAGAATACCTACTTTTTGTAGATTGGGAACTTAATTTTTGATATGTGAACATTTTTGACATTATTGTCTGAAAGGAGAATCCAGATTTTGACCATGTCCATCATCTACGACATGGTCAAATCCAAAAATATAGCTCTGGTATTTCAAATTTAAATCTTGACTCCGTCTATTTTTTTTAAAGTTGTTTTAGTTCATCTTATTTGACCTCGAAAATGGTTTAGTGGGTCAACTTAGTACATAAAATTTTAATGATTCAATTTGATCTCATTCAGAAGATTGTACCTGCTGTTTATAAAATGTCTTTGCTTAACTGTTCAATCAACTAATGAGCTAACTTTCTCGTGTCTGTGTAACAGTGCAAACTCTCCAAACAATTTTCAACAAACTGCAGTTCAGAAATGGTCAAGTCAACCAAAATTCTTGCAATGATGGTGCCTGGAATAAGGATATTGGAACCAATATCACATGCAATTGTACATTCAGCAACAAAACTGTTTGCCATGTCACTGTCATGTATGCCTTTGTTCCTCTTACCTTAATTCCGTCCTTTTTTAATAGTCAGACCTTCCTTTATTATTTTATATTACCCTTTTTAATTTCATACGGGAGTACCACTTATATTTTCCTGGTTGGCAACTAATTTTTTCATATATTGGTTACAATTTTTCACTATCGAGTCCGGGCCTAAGTCCTAATTTTGGTATCTTATTTTGCTTCTTGTTTTCTTCCTCTTATGCCTTTGGATTTGGTATCACAGGTGGTTGAAAACTGCTAATTTAGTTGGAAGCATACCTGAAGAGTTTGAAAATCTTACTTTTCTCCAAGAACTGTAAGTGCATGTTCCTTTATTAGCAGATTTCTCGTAATGATTAAAAGAAATATCTGGGGATCATAGTTAATTTTTCTATCACATTCTTTATCAAATATTTTTCTAAAGATTGACTGACAAGTGAAGTTGATTTTGTTAAAACAGTGATCTCACTCGCAACTTTGTCAATGGGTCAATACCTACGATCTTTAGTCGTCTCAAAAATTTCACCAAGCTGTAAGTTACTCTTTGCTTTTGTTCTCGGATTCGTATGAACTCCTTACATTTGTTGCGGTTACTTTGAGGGAGCTTTTCAATTGCTTATGACTCTATTTGTGTTGCAGGCTTCTTCTGGGAAACAATCTTACTGGTAGAATTCCTCCAGAAATTGGTGACATTGCCACGCTTGAGGAGTTGTAAGCTATTTAGCAAAGTCTATCCTTAAATGAAGAAATAATGGTTTGAAAGATCATTGCCAATTTAAATCTGCATTTTCCAGGGTCTTGGAAGATAATGGACTTGTAGGGCCTCTTCCTGAAAACCTTGGAAATTTGAAGAACTTGAGGAGAATGTAAGGCTTTCTGTCATGCAGCTTACCATGTATTCTTTATCTGAAGAATCAGCCAACCCTTTTTTCCTTTTTGCTACAGTGCAAATTGTAACCTTTCTTTTTTTGTTGTTGAACTCCTGCAGGCTGCTTTCTGCAAACAATTTTACGGGAACAATACCAGAATCATTTGGCCAGTTGAAAAATTTAACTGATTTGTAAGTGCCTTAATGCGACACAAATATACAAATGTAGTGTTCTGAATTCAGAGATTGTTGATTTTAATCATCATTTGCAGTCGGATAGATGGGAGTAACTTGACTGGGAAGATACCTGATTTCATTGGGAATTGGACTAAACTTGATAAACTGTTAGTATTTTTCACTGCATTCCATTTGTAAACCTATATAAGTACCTTTGCTATTCTTTCAGATTAAAGTGAAATATAAATGTTTTTATCTCATTGTGAATGTTATCTGAGAGATCTTGAATCCATTACAGGCATTTGCAGGGTACTTCCATGGAAGGGCCAATTCCTTCCTCTATATCCAAATTGAAAAACTTGACTGAACTGTAAGCACTTAGCCTTTGTGTTAACATTCTTATGCTTGGCTAAAGTTCGGAAACATTTGAATGGTTGAATAATTGATCATTTCTGATGTGTATCTAATTGTTTAGGAGGATATCTGATTTGAGGGGATTGAGTTCACCTTTCCCTAATCTGCAGGATATGAAACAGATGCAAAGACTGTGAGTTGGCATTTACTCAAATTCACTGCAATACAACATCTTATGTCACATTTAAATTGGAGTTACTTATCAACTAATTTGATTTCTGTGTACCAGGATGCTAAGAAATTGCTTGATTAATGGTGTGATCCCAAAATATATTGGCGACATGGCAGAGCTAAAACTTTTGTAAGTTGCATTTATGAGTATCTTTTACAGGCACGAGTAATTTTTATAGATTCCTGCTTTTATAGACCTATTTTATTATTGCAGAGACTTAAGCTTCAACCAATTGAATGGTACAATTCCATTTGAGAATTTGAAGGCCATAGATTTCATGTAAGTTAATAAATACGTTTAGCAGGTCCACACACACACAAAAAAAAACAAAAATTGACAGCTCTTAATCTCTGGAATTGACCTGCATTTACTTATTGATTGCTTGTTTACTAAGCATCCTGATCTGATGTTTCTTTGATTTAGGTTTCTGGCTGGCAACTCATTGACGGGAACAGTTCCCATTTGGATGCGAAGCAGTGACAAGAACTTGTAAGTCTCATCTTTAAGCTGTGAATTTTGATTGAAGACTGAATCTGGCATTTATAATCCCATTATCTATTCCTTGGCAAAACTCTTTGCAGGGATCTATCTTATAACAATTTTACAGACCCATTTTCATTTACTTGCCGAGAGTATGATGTGTAAGCATTCTGTATCAGTTATGATGTAACGTAAAATCTTTCCTTTGATATCTTCGTTGTTCATATACGTTCTTCTATTGTCTAAATTTCTGCTTTCATCATTTTACAGGAACTTACTCTCTAGTTTTTCATCCTTGGGGAGCGACTCGTGAGTTATTTACCTTTCATTATTATTATTATTATTGTTTAATAGAATCTCCTTGGGTGATTAACCGAACAAAAATTTTCAACTGGTAGAAATTCTTGGTGCTTGGAGAAGGACCTTACTTGCCCAGAAGATGCCGAACGTAAGAATAACTGCACGTCAGATTGTGTTTTCATGGAATGCAATAACCATATGATTTAACTTATCATATTCCCAGCAGAATTATGGCGACATGGCATCTGCAGATCATTCTTTGTTTATTAACTGCGGTGGGAGTGGAACAAAGTATGATGGCCATACGTACGAAGAAGATCTAAACCCAGAGGGCCCATCACACTTTGCTTTGGTAGGAAACAAGTGGGGTTATAGCAGCACAGGCGTTTACCTGGGCAATGAAAGTTCTTTGTACAGAGCGACAAACGATTTTGGCCTGAACATAAGTGGCGCAGAGTATTACAAAACTGCACGCCTTTCCCCACAGTCACTCAGATATTATGGCTTGTGCATGCGAAAGGGAAGTTATACTGTGAGGCTGCACTTTGCTGAAATAATGTATACCAACGATCAGACATATAGAAGCCTTGGAAAAAGACGGTTTGATGTGTCGATTCAGGTAAGCAAGCTTAATAAAAAAAATGTTAACTATTAGCATTTAGTGCTGATTTTTGATTGAGCTTGTGAATTTCTAACTTTGAATGTACACAGGGGAAAGAATACCTGAAGGACTTTGATATCATGAAGGAAGCTGGAGGTGCCGGTATAGGCATCACCAAGGAATTTAATAATATCTCTGTCACTGGTACCACTCTGGAGATTCACTTATATTGGGCGGGCAAAGGAACTACTGCAATTCCGGAGAGAGGCGTGTACGGACCTCTTATTTCTGCTATTACAGTGACAGCAAGTAAGTTTTTGTGTTCTGTAAAACAGTTTCCAACTTTTTTTTCTTTCTGCCAACTTCTCCCGTAACTGCTTTCCGTTCATGTAGACTTTCCTGTTGATACTGGGGGATTGTCCGCTGGAGCCATTGCGGGAATTGTAGCTGGTTCAGTTGTAGCTGTCATACTGTTGTTGTTTGTACTCCGAAAAATGGGTTACTTGGGGGGAAAAGACCTCGAAGACAAAGGTAGTATTGATTCTGTTTTGGAATTAACAAAAATTGTGAAGCAATCCAGCAAAGATTCTGATATTTTTATTTTCAATTTCTTTTCTTGTAACAGAACTTCGTGGGCTAGATCTACAAACTGGTTTCTTCACGCTAAGACAAATTAAATCTGCGACCAATAATTTTGATGCTGCAAATAAGATTGGTGAAGGTGGATTTGGACCTGTTTACAAGGTAAACATAATTTTAATTTCAGACCTTCGGCTGACAACCTGAAATACTATCTTTACAGTACTCTGAAACTTTAGTCATTTTGATTATAGGGTACACTGTCAGATGGTGCAGTAATTGCTGTTAAGCAGCTATCCTCTAAATCAAGGCAGGGAAACCGTGAATTTGTGAACGAGATAGGCATGATATCTGCCTTACAGCACCCAAATCTTGTGAAGCTTTATGGCTGTTGTATTGAAGGAAACCAGTTGTTGCTAGTATACGAGTACCTAGATAATAATAGTCTTGCTCGTGCGCTTTTTGGTAATTGCCTAACTAACATCTCATATGCATTTGCTCAAATTTCTAGAATTAACCATGACTGAACTGTCTCTCCTTCTAATTTTCTCCTCTTCTAGGTAAAGAGGAACAACGGCTTGACTTGGATTGGGCAACAAGACAGAGGATATGCCTAGATATAGCCAAAGGATTAGCTTATCTTCATGAGGAATCAAGGTTGAAAATTGTTCACAGAGACATAAAAACAACCAACGTGCTGCTTGACAAGAACCTAAATGCTAAGATATCTGACTTTGGTTTAGCTAAGCTTGATGAAGAAGAGAACACCCATATTAGTACACGTATAGCCGGAACAATGTGAGTTCTCTCTCTTTAATTTCAGCACCCATGTAATTTTTCACAGGCTTTTTCGTGGTCTCATTTTATAATTTGGGATTTGTTACTTCTCTAGAGGCTACATGGCTCCTGAATACGCAATGAGGGGTTACCTGACAGATAAGGCAGATGTCTACAGCTTTGGAGTTGTTGCTTTAGAGATTGTTAGCGGAAAGAGCAACACTAATTACAGGCCAAAGGAAGAGTTTGTTTATCTTCTTGATTGGGTAATTAGCTGCCCTCTGCAATGACATGCATTATTTATTTATTTAATTTTGCTTTGAGATTGTGAATGGCATTTATATTTACCTTTTCCCTTCCTGGAACTATAGGCATATGTTCTGCAAGAGCAAGGAAATCTCCTGGAACTTGTCGATCTAAGTCTTGGTTCAAATTTCTCAGAAAAAGAAGCCATGACAATGCTTAACGTAGCTCTTTTATGCACAAATCCCTCTCCAACTCTGAGACCATCTATGTCTTCCGTAGTTAGCATGCTTGAAGGCAAAATGGCAGTCCAAGCACCAATTATTAAGCGCAATTTAGATAACCTGGATGCAAGATTCAAAGCCTTTGAGATTCTATCACAAGACAGCCAAACCCGTGTCTCAACATTTTCTCAAGAAAGTCAGGTGCAGGGAGCCATCTCAATGGATGCACCATGGACAGATTCCTCCTTTTCTGTCCAAAATACGGACGAGACCAGAGAGCATGCTTCATCAAGCATGCTTCTTGATAAGGATCTTTACAACATTAGTTCATGATTGTCGCTGGAAATTTGAGAAATGATGCTTTGAAATTGTTCGGTTTAAAATTTTTACCTTGTTTGCATGAAAAAGAAATGTGTATTAATGTATTTTTGCAATTGAAAGTAGGTACAATATGAAGTGTGAAGAAGAATGACTTTAATTTAAAATTCTCTTAGTTATTTATTAGCATGTTTCTTTGAAAGTTCAGCACTCGCAAAACAAAATAAAGTAATTTAGCCTATAAGATCAGAGTAGCCAATGTCAATTATGTTGTTTCACCTGGTGTGTGTGCCATGAATAACCAGACCAGGCCCTTTACATGGTTCACTCTCTCCAGCTCTGCTGACTTGGAATTGGGACCAAAAATCAAAGCAAAAGTGTTGAACTGTGTGTCACACAGCAGCTTGTCCTGATAAGCCGATAAAAGATTAATCAATCACAACCGTATGATGATGTGATGAGCCATCAAATTTTCTTATCGGTTAATGCTCCCAAGGAATCTAAATTCTCCAATTATTGAGCATTCCAAGAAAACATCAGTTATGCAGCACCATTTCATCGTCTCCCTCCTATAAACATCCGAGTTTCGGTTATTACAAACTCCCCCAGGCCACTTTCAATTATTTTTCTCTTGTGCAGCTCTTAAGCCAAATCCCATTTCTGCATATTCTTTGTCGTGGAAGAAGCTAACATTTGTCAAATCGATTATGGTGCCATTGATGAAAATGTGGTTTTCACCAATGCTGGTGAAAGTTCTGGATTTGATTGCAGAAACAATTTGAAGTTAAGTGGGCTATGCAATTTGCCGAAATGTTTTCTGGTAAAATTTACCATTGATGGAGCTGACAGAATGTTCAAGGATCGGAAATTCAGGAAAACCAATTCTTTTGCTATTGGCTTGGATGAGGGATCAATGTTACATGACATTCATCAGGTTCATCATGAAAAATATAAATTTGCAGAGAAAAGAAATAAAGTTAATACTAGTGCTTGGAATAATGAGTACATGAACGTGTAAAAAGTGGTAAATTCTTCGGCAGGGGGAATTATTGAATTTCCTCTGAACGTTCTTGCTTTCTTTTCAGTGTTACTGATAAAATTTGCTGGATTTCAATTCAATCTATTTGTTAGTTTCTTCACATTTCCAGTCCGGTGGTCATATTATTTTGTATTGTTCTTCTCGTATCCATTTCAAACTCTGAGGCTAGTGAGAGGGTATCTGGTGAGAAAACTATTGAGAATGTGGGGTGTCTCTCGGAAGGTTATTACCGGAAAAGCAATCAGATTTGCTTCGGCTTGCTTTTCGTCAATCTATGTCTGTTTGATGCTTCTAGGATTGTTAACATCAGGATTTTTATTTGGTGGCATTTTGATGAAATACCTGGTAGAAAAACCTATTCAGGCAACAGAAACCCTTAATTTTGATTACACGTAAAGTAGTCCTGTTGCTTTCGTGCCAATCATGTCTTATCCTGGAATGGGTGATCCTTCAAGCCTAATCGTTAAAGACAATGTAGAAACTGGGAAAGATGTCAGCCGTCGCGCCATTCCTCACAATCACAAGTTGCAGCTCGCCGTTTCATTGACAGTTCCTGAATCTGAATACAACAGAAAACTTGGTGTTTTCCAGGTATGAACAATGTTAGATACCTCGAACAATCTTTAGTTCTCAGTTCTTCTTATTGAAATTTTTTGTGCTTGCAGGTGAGAGTGGAATTCCTGTCGGCATATGGCAAAATCACAGGCAGCTCAAGCAAGCCCTGTATGCTGAAGTTCAAAAGCCAATCTATTCACTTTTTTGAAAGTACTATGAGAAGTTCTCCTCTTATTGCCGGTTTCCAATCTGAATCCCAAATCCTGAACATAAAAATGAACGAATTCACAGAAGCGCTTGAGCCTACAGCATGCTTGAAAGTCCTTCCAGAACAGCGAGCAGAATGCAGAGCTGGTGCTGGTATACCCGAAATATACGCAGCGTCATTGACAATTGAATCAGAGCTTCCTCCGCTGAAAAAAACCATTTGGAGTTGGGCGGAGAAAAATTTTCGTATGGACAAGTGTTATATGTTTCTCCACAGAACTGCTGATTTCTCTGGTCGTTTGTAGATCAATGATCAACCCAAAAGGAAGGCCAAAAATAGTTTATACTAAAAAGGGTTCTGCTTCAAACATTATTTCATGGAACAAGAGCACCTTAAATTATGGTTTCCAAGGATTTTGAAGAGGAAGAACAGCCATAGAAATGAACTTGCTAGCTGCATGCAGTAAGAACCAGGACATTTACCAACCGATATTTTATATTTTGATGAAAATGCTTACACATATTTGTGATGAAGGTACAATGTAAAGAATTAACAATCTAATTAATAAGAAACAGAACACAATCTTCTTACTTTATATATTATTTTTACTTCTTTATTCAATGTTCGAGAAATTGACTGCCGCTCCTACCTAGTCAGAGCTCAGTTTAACGCTCAACTTCGTTTAATATTGAAACACTGTAACTTTGACATTGGGACAAGCCTACATCTCAACCTATTGTCTACAGATGTTAAACAATAATATGATCAAGAGACCGAACACTGGAAGCTTAAAGGCTAAAAACCTTTGACACACCCAAAATTTACAGAAAATGGCAGAGGGAAGAAATTTCTATACAGCCCCATCCAACACTTAAAACAGCAGAAGAAAATAAATATTCACATGTGGTAGTTTTGTTAATGAGCCCATCACTATGTACACTTGAACTGAAAATTATGGGGAGTGAAGACAATCAAAACTCAATTCCACTATTTATCTGAACAGAGAAAGAAGGTCGACCAATGCTAGAAAGAGGGGCATCAACCCTCACCACTATCCCTGAGCTCCCAACATTGCCGTTCCATTTGGACCTGCCAAACTGCATAAGAGGAGATGGTGTGTGATCTATAAACCTTCATATGTATGAAGACAAACATGAAAATCAATTATAATATGATTGAAATTATACAATAAACTAGAGATCCAAAAGTTGGGAATCAAACAAAGAATCTTTGTCACGAAGTATGGGGGGAGAGGGGGACGTAAGAAATGTTTCTTAACGGTATATTGCCATGTGGAACGAACATTCCAGACAGGTTCATCATTAAACTCCCAAGTTATAAGCTTTTGAAAAGTGGTCTTAAGCAACAGAAAGAACACACAATGTAGTGAATGAAATCATTGGAGCGGATTCTAAACTGTATTCCATACCCTGATAGGACACTAGTTCTGTACCATCTAGCATCAATATCATATGGTGGCATAGCAAAAAGAATGATGATTTACAATCTTATGCAAAATCTGTATAGGAAAATGATAGTTGAATCTAGTTAATCACTAAAAAAAAACAAATCACCCTACATAAATAAGTAGATTGGTTTTATTGACAAACTTACACAAGTCCTTTAAGATGTGAAATCTTTGAAAAAAAAATTACTTACAGATATTGATGCAAATGCCGAAGGATGTGTCATGAATGTGTAGCCATAGATAAGACTAAGTTCTTCCTTCAAGGAATGAATAAGTTCTGCTTGCAGCCCAGGATTGCTTCCACCAAAAGTGGGGCATAAACTGAAAAAAATTTAAAACAAGAAACTGTAAGGGTGACAATGCCATCACAGAGTATCATACAGATTGAAGAGCAAATAGGTAAAATTTGAAGCAACTGAATAAATTGACAATAATGAGAAGCCGTAAGTGTAAAAGTACTTCAAATGCTGTTTGACAATAAAGAATCAGGCTCCATGTGAATAAGTTGACAAGTGAAGCAGCATAAAGACTACAACAGGTCTGCTAATTACTACAAACACTGAACTTAGTAAAACAAAATACTAGGAGAATCACATTCTCATTTCACAAGTAGAAGTGCATAAACGTAATCTTACCTAAATTGGACAGTGGGCCTCACCATGAGACCTGATCTCTGCCAAGCTAATGCTTGTGAAAGACCCAATGTAAATGATTTATCAGGCCATTGTACCATTGGTGTGAGGCGTGTTCCCCACTTATTCTGTTAAAATTTGGGAAATGTAAAGAGTTTAGTTCCGATGAAGCAAGGGCAGCAAGACAATGTGAAATTTATAGATAAAATTAATTATAAGCCAATGAACCAATTCATTAGGAGTCAATAAAGACCAATTTACTAAATCATTTTTTTCATTACCATTCCAAGTATGCAAACTAACCTTGCATGAGAAGCTGAATCTCATTTCTCCCGGATATTGACCTTGAGCTTGGAGAAGGCCTCCACAAAGAGGTAGAAAAGCACTAGTGGTTAGACCCTCACCAGATACATAAGTGAACTGCCCATTAGGAAACTGCAAATCCACAAATGACTGCAAGGGAGGAGAGAGAGAGAAGAAGAAGAAGTTTCAGTAAGAAATTTTGCCTCAACATGCTCACAAACTGTTATTTTAAAGCAACATGCTTTCCATGGAAACCTTCCCCGTACAGCAGTTAAAGATATTAAAAAGATTTCCAACATGTTTCTTTTCTCCTTACTTTTTTAAGGATTAGGTGAATTAAGACTCTTCATTTCTGTAAAGTGTCAAAAACATGCAGACAATATGAATTCGATGACTTTCATCACATCACATAATTTGTTTGTTTGTTTGTTTTAATAAGAAACAGACATAAATCTTATATTGTTCAATAAGCCTTTCAAGACACCTTGGAAGCTCGCAACCTAGGAAATTCAATCAGAGGATAAGCCAGTTAACTAATTACGCATATTAACACAAGTATTATGAATAAAAAGGAAGTGCCAATGGATGAATGAAGTGAAATGAGTTAAGACTACCACAAACTCTAATATAACAAGAGGGAACAACCAGAGTAGAGAGCAATAACAAGTAGCTGATATGGTTAGGATGATCAAATTACTATCAAGCAAAGAAAGGACCATTAACTCTTTAACTGTGCAAAAATGTCTGTAAGCAAGTGGTCAACAAATAAACAACTATAGGTTTCAAACCATAGAAAGGATATCAACTTACACAAGCTAAAGGATTGAGACAAAGCATGGACATTAAGAGCCACCTTCTATGCTTTGACCACACAGCTGGACAAAGAGAATGCATACCGTTCTGAAAGCAAACAAATCAGAACATAAGACAACCAAGAAATGACAAATAAAGTACGACCATTTAAACAAATGGTAAGAAAATTGAATTCCAAAAGCAGACCAAAGTACAAAAACAAAATACCAAGTAATATCAACTGAAAAAAAGGTAAAACACAACACAACCAGATATTAATAACAGCACACGATGCCAATATCTTGATAATATTAAATAAGAACGCAAGAAAATTGCTGAAATCCCTTGTACATGGAAGAATAGGATGCAAGAAAATTGCTCGCAAAATGGAAAATCACCTTTTACTGCTCATTTATTCAAATTTACTTCTCCTAAAATTATTATTTTTAATCTAGTTGTATACATGTCAACAAGATTCAGCACCTACGTTCATTTTACAGCTAGCCCAAGAGGTTGAACTGAAGATTGGTCATACCTTCCGATCATAACCATACCAAAGTAAGTGCTGCTTGGACAGATGAACAGGCAAAAGCAGTGTTGAATCACGAACAAAGAGTACTGGTCCAAGCTGCAAAAGGAAGAGAGATGAATTGTCATTCCCTGATGTGGAACTGCCATTTGATGCCTCTATTCTCCACAAATCTCCCCTTGCAACCAAAGAACTTTCCAAGTCACGTGTTCGACTGTCATAAGTTGATGTAATATTTATGGTTCCCTGCATTCAACAGAAATGTAATGTTGATACAATGAATGGTTAAAACTTTAACATGGTTATGATAATTAATATTTACAAGAACTTCTAACTAATCTATAACTAATTCATAGGCATACCTTTGTAGAGATAAGACACAAAAGCTTATTGATGGAATTTCAACAATAAATTTCAAATGTTTCTTCCACAGGTGTCTATAAACTTGCCACCACAATCATAATAAATCTAGACCATGTCAGCATATGTAGTCGAGCCTATATTCAGCCACAATCTACAACACCTCTCCCTCTGACTTCTGAGAATCAATAAATTATTCTATTCCAGAGAACATTCCCTTTTATTAGGTCAGCTAAGTTAAACAATAATTTACTCACCGGAAGCTACAGTTTTTATTAATATTTGTAATAATTTATGCACATGTATTGCGCAAGAACCATGAACAGCTAAAAGCTAAAATATCTGATGTTTGACATAAATGAGAACATAGGCCATGCTAAATCTGAAAGAGAAGCAAACGAGCTCCCAAGATATTCTCTATCTAGCATAAAGGCTTCTTGTCAAGGCACTAGATGCGTAACTCTTTCACAGAACAATTATGTTAATATTACGAAAAATAGCAATATCAAGAATTACTGTAGAAACACAGCGCATGCTAAACTATTAGAAGAATGCATCGCAAGCACGCCTGCTTCGTTAGTACAAATAACATCAGTACATTTCGCAAGCAAGTCTGAAACATATAACTAAGAACAAAAACAACAAAAGTCCTTAAGTTCCATAATACTACCATCTGACTTAGAAAAATTGATTACCTGTGGTCTGCCAAGATAAGCAGCAGACCGCAAATCAAACCCACATACTTCTTCATCCCCCAGCCCATCAGAACTATTACCACCATCACTCTCCACGCCAGTAAAACTCGTCAATCTTTCTCTTTCCCTCAATCCGAAACCTTCCTCTACACTCACAACCATACCACTCCTCTTCACACCACTACCGCTTCCACCCAACTCCACTCTAGCCCCGTTATCCTCAAGCTTAAATGGCACCGGCAGTGGCAACTGTCTGAAGAACTGCTGTACCAACCCATTTAAACACGCCCCGAAATCCGCCCCGGCCTGACCAATCCGATTACCAATCTCGAAAATAGCCGAAACGCCATTCAGTTCAGGTTTGTTGACAGGAACAATGATATGCCTTTGAACGGAACTGTAAATCGGTAACTCTAGATCGAAAAGTTTGGATTTTGAGGGGTTTGGCCAATGAAACGCCGGCGGATTTGTCATATGTGATTGAATAAGACCCGTGAACCCTTGAGCCAGCCGGTCCGCCAGGTCTTGACCGTGGCGCTGGACCTCCTCCCATGCTTCAAACGACCTCTCCACTGACATTTCGTCAACAACTTGCCAAATCACAACCTTTTCATCCGAATTTTCAAATTTTAATACTTTTTTTTGGGCTAAAACACGATTATGATAATTGACGTTGTAAACTTAGAAAACTGTGAATCAGGGTTTCTCGATTTAGAAAGTACAAGAAAAGGTAAACAATTAGGGCTTCCTTATATGATGCAAAAATTGGGAATTTTCGTTTGGAGAAGAGGTGTTACCGGTAGTTCACTAGAGAATTTTGCAGATTGCGGGTGCGTAACGCGCACTCAGATTATTGAGCCGCCACGTCGACGGGGTAAGATCTGTGGATGAGGATGCAGATTTTATTACGAAGAAAATTAAATTTTATTTCAGATAATAAAGATCTTATTTGCAGGCAGGGGAATAGTTGAGTGACAAGTGGGGGGAGTAGGCTGCCTCACCTGTCGGTTACCATGTTGAACATTTTAGCCTTGCATTCTGTTACGGTCTCTACTTGTTGAATTAATACACTACAATTGGTCTGGTCCAACATTTGTGTCCCGACAGATGACCCACGTCGTTAAGAAAAGGAGCTGCATTAGTGATTGAAGCAATTCTACACTGCAGAGATTGTGCCATTAATAATATTTTTCAAAAACAAATTATTCTTAAACTGTAATAGATTAATTCTTAATATTACAGTAGTCAGAGGTCTATCAAGACATCAAACACAAAACCTTGTTCAAACTCTAGATCAATTAAAAACAAATTTAGCAGTGACAATTCACATTAATTAGACAAGTAAATGCAAGATGGTGACAACAAATTTGGCATTGCGTAGCCATCAAGTCAAGAGAGAGTGTGAGAAATATGATAAATGAAATTAAAATGACTAAAAAAAAATCGCAGGAGAAAGAACAAATGAATTGATATCATACATTCAAATCCCAATCACAATTCCATTCTCTCGTAGGAAATTCTAGATTTTGATTGAACCAACGTGAGGAAATATTTAACAAAAAAAATAAAAGTTTAACCATGCTTAATTAGACTAAAACACAGCAATTAATTGGAAAAAAAAATAATAATGAAGATTATAGATGACCCATGAACACATTTTGCCAAGCACAAATGGAATCTATCATTTATTTCTTTGTACATGATTTGAATACAACCTAATGGAATCCTGCATGTGAATTTTCAAGAACATAAGCAAATCTGTTTCGTTTTCCCTGTCCAAAGTTGTCCAAGCCTTTACAACGTAATCGAACTCTTGTCCATACATATGGGACGCACAAGCTGCTTTATAAGTTAACAACTGTAAATCTCCTGTTGCAAAACAAGAATTCAACAAAGAGAAGTTCAATTGATCCGGTTGAAATACATGCATGTTATAACATTGTGAGTTGAAGATAGACAAGCTCAGTAATTCAAGAAATGTATGGAGATCCAGAAGTATTGATACCGACTTGATGAATAACAAAAGAGAAACTAAGACTAGATGAAAAGCAATTTTGCAGCATAGAGCACATAGAATGTGTTACCTGCAGCAATGTCTGATGCCAGTTTGTTCTTGCTGAAGTGACGATTCAACCACCATCTGCAGCGCAACATCCAATTCTTTCCTGATTTACCCTCTGCCAATACATTTGGGATCCTGTTGTAACGAACTGAAAATCGTTGCTTTTTTGCACCTTCATTTCCATCCAGACATACTGACATTCGGTCCTCTTCGTACTGAGAAAGCTTAAGGAAGCATAAAGCTAACTCTCTCCATTTGTCATATTCTGCATATGTAGCATCTAAATGCAAAGCTATCATTTCTATTAGTGATTCTGTCCTGTAGTCCCCTGCAAAATATCGCAGGAAAGTTTAGCAGTGCAGCAGATGGTTTATGCCATTAATATTTCTGAATGATTTTTCTTCTGGCCCCACCTTAAAAAAAAATTCTCAGTCTACTCCTGTAAAAGCCAAAGCATGGGATTATTTGTTTCTTAATCTCCTTTTCTTTTACTACCATCAAGTAAATTAATTTACCAACTACAAATTAGTGTCAGGTTGCGTCCTTACAAGAGATTTGCCTGAAAAGGCTACAAAAATTTAGCTCAAGTTGAGCCAGGACAAGGATTCATGACAGGGGGATGGGAAACTAATTTTGGTAGTTAGATTGTTTAATAAAATGTTTGGAAGTATCATAATTTCAAAACAAATCTTGCAAAGAAAGGAAGAGTTGACTCCGTTAAAGTCTCAATTATAGGCTCATTTTTAGCCCTTTCTCCCAAAGAAGTTATTCCCATGTCATTATTACTTTTGTAAGGTCAAAATTGTAGCTTTATCCTAATTTAAACAATCCCTAAAAATTAGCACTGGCTAACACCGAATAGCACATTCAGGCCACACGGGACTTTTGTATTTGGCTGCTTTGTTGGGTTTAAAAAAGAAAAAATTATTCAGTTCGGCAAATTTCATGTCTTTTGCTATTCAGGGTTCTGAATCTAAGGCATCTACAAGAGGCCCCTGTTTTCCCCTTGTTTTCATCAGAAATCCCATAAGCTTCATAACACTCCACTTAACTATCTGCACAACGAAAATTATAGTTTCTTGCCCACATACCATCCCATACATGCAAACAAGCACACTCACCAAAAAACAAAAAGCGAAAGGATTGTCTATGATTTCTCATTCAAAGCATAACAAAGGCAAGACCAAAGTCTGTAAATACCTACCATTTTGATGCAGGCTGATAAGCTTTGCCAATGAGTCACAACATGTTGGATCCTTCTTCAATATATCCTCAAAACAGGTTGAAAGTATGCTATAGTTGTTACGATCAAAACACTCCAAAAGACTAGCTCTCAACCTGCATGTATTGTAAATAAGGACAACCAGACCCTGAAGTACCAACAAATTGCCACATAGCAAATCTATGAATTGCAAACATAACTGTAGCAACAAGATTGCTTAGCATTTGGAACAAACACTGATCTTAAGATAAATGAAAATGTTGAACGATTTTGTATCCTTCATACAAAATTTTTTAATAATATGCAATCGAACTTTAATATATATGAAATCTGTGCAAAAATTTGTATTCATCCTTTTCTAGGAAAGCAGTAACACATGTTCAGGAAATTTTTGTTCTGTTCTTTTTGTCTAAAACATAAAATTTATGTTTAACTATATTGAAGAAAGTAGAACAATTCTTCAGAAAAAACTATGACCTAGCAATATAAAGAGAACTGACCATCATTTCATTGGTAATGGAATCTAACATCTTTGAGAATTTACAAAAATCAAGATCCACTTTCTATAGTATATGACTCAAACTAACATGTTTACATCGAGATCAAGACAAATTATGGATTTTCTAACAGCAAAAATAGTTAACAAATGACTTAATTATGAAATCACATAGCTATCATAATCAAGAAACTGTAGGGTAGATTTAATCATAAGACACTAAGGAGAGACTCAGTCATACTTAATATTTGTTAGGTTTTTGTTGTATTTTTCCATATTATGTTATATAGCATTCTATTTCATATGGCAACTCTATGCCAATTTTCTTTGTCTATAATTTTCGTAATGATGCAACAATAAAAATAAAAAAATATGACACTGAATGATTTTTTCTCTTTAATTATAACTGTAGCCCTCCAACAGTTTCACACACATTTGTACACGGACTTTAATTCTCAATCATCAATAGCATACATGACTTTTCTGTTCCCACTTCTTGTGAACCAGAAGCAATAAAAAACTTAGCAAGTATACCTAACAGGGACATCTGTCTGCAAATTACTACAGAACTTGTCAAGCACTTTCAGAGCCTCGTCAATATGACCTCCAATCAGCAACAACTGACTCAAAATTGAATAAGGAAATGTGAAAAAAAAACAATTCCAAAAAATTAAAATGAAAACCGGTGAGAATAAAATATTTCTGTCTTAGTAATTTCACTCTAAATGCAGTTTACATCATGTAGTGCCACTTCATCCATGAATATAAACCTAACTTTTCTGACTTCAAACTGTTAATTCTGGCTCAAATAAACCAATGTTTTACATTGGAGCTCCCCAACAGCCTGAGTGAGGTTTTAGCATTATATGTGATATTTCAAAACAGTATCCATTTTCCCAAACTGCAACACTGGATAGTTAAACAAATCTTACTTCCAGCAACAGCATTCAAGAATTTCTAATCTTGTTCCAATATTGAAGGTGTTAGAGAAATTAAATTCTTGTGTTGATTGTAATTATAATAAGAACATAGAAAATGTTCTCATATAGGAATAAGAAAGAAACCAAAACAAACAAGGAATACTAATGCTACCGTGATAAGAAATCCTACCCTATTAAGACTAATCATAATAGTAATAAGTTGTCTTATTTTTTATTTCAACTCTAATCAGAAGGAACTAGAGATATTTCCTTGGTAAGGTATTTCATTTGGACGGATCACCATCTTCTTAAAATTGGCAATGAGCCAATTTTATCAGGTGGATTCAAACTAAAGTAAGATTTTTTTGACCAAGCTGTTGAATGCCACACTACTATTATTCTAATATAATCATTAACTAAAGATGCTTAATGTAGTAAAGAAGTTGAAAAGTGAAAACAGCAGTGTCATGCCAGCTCAAAGCAGACTAATATACTAAAAGCAGCAAGGATTAGCATAAAAAATTAAGGTGAATAACTCTAATCCTAGCATGTGGTTGATGGACGACTTTCTGTGTTGTCTGATGTCAGACCATCCATGAAGAGATATAACGATTTGGTATGCATTAAATTTTTTCCCACAGGTGAAAGTTTGTTTCATGGGGAAGATAATAAGAAACCCTAACTGAGTGCTGGAATAATTTTAGTTTTCTGTAATAGTAGAAGTGAGTAGAGCGATTTGTGGACATCTTGTTACCTGTATGAAGGGAAATAAAGCTGATGATACTGGAGGCGTGGAGTAAAGAGCAAGCCGTAAATACTTCATTGCATTCTTATAATCGTCATTAAGCAATTTTCCATGCTTTTTCGTGAAGTTCTCATAATCCTCATAGGACTTTGGCAATTGTATTGGCAATAACCATGAATCCAAACCCTCTTCAACAAAACAGAAGCAAACTTCAGTTGCAATATATATATATATGTATATGTGATCAAAAACTACTGACAAGAGTGCCAAGCAATTAGCAATTACTAAAATTTAAGACATCTTACTCAAATTTAGAAGAAGTAGCACTTATTATTGTCATTATCAATCCATGCAAAAGACAGCATCTATTAATTGTCAGAATGCACTCAAGCCCACTTTAAGGAGCAAGGATAAAGAGCAGAGCATAGATCACATTTGAGAGTTTAGTACCAAACTTGTGAATTTCAAGAATTTCATCAACAAAACGAAAGATTCACAATACAGTGTCTTAGAAAAGAGACCAGAAAAAAATTGAATAGGGAGTGGGAAAAGACAGAAACCCATTTTCTATAGCTGGAAATGGAACTAAACAAAATAAAGCAAAATGTTAAATATAAAAAAAGGGATAAATAGGGATATTTTTTCTGCACTTCAACATGCAACATCTCATAATGAATCTTAAATGTGTTGAGACATTTAATATTATGTTTGTGTTGAAGTGTTACAAATTACTGTCTCTTTTCCAAATACACATGTTACTCAACACACTTTCAAAGCACAATTTCCAGTATCCCTTCAAACAGAGAAATTCAGAAACCAAAGCCTGCAACATATAGCAGCATGTGAAACAATAAAGCAAATTCGTGACTCACCGAGCAAAGCAATAACAGAAGCAAAGTTAACAGGACCACCATCATTCAAGGAAGAGACCTCATTTTCAACAAAGTTAAGAGGCTGGATGTATTGTGCAGCATTTTCTCTCTGTTGACTAACATGATCCTCCATAGAACTTTCTTTGTGTAGATCATTATCAATCTCCATAGATACTCTTTTCCCAATCATGATAGAGGTATCTGAATCATCTTTGAAGTGAGTTTCATCCTCAAGACTATAAACCATATTAAAACCCTCTGAGTTTCCACCATGGTCGCTCAATTTCACTCGTGAAAAATCAGACTGCAAAGGGGAGTAAATCTGGTCTGAATCTTTCCACTGCATTTCTTTTGGGATACTGGAACGCCACCGCTCATAGAATGTCAAAGCCACAACCATGTTTGATATTGTGTAACTCCCAAATTCACGTTCTTGCATCAGGCTGAAAAAGCATGACCACAATAATAAGTTAAATGTAGGCCTCAATGCATTCTAATTTTTTTTTCAAAAACAAAAAAGTGTACACATAAATAAAAACTTTGGAAAGCCAACAGTTTATTAACAATGCAATCAAAAACCAACAATGTGGTGAGTCTTTCCCCAACCAATATAGCAAATGTTGATCATTGATATTCTGAACACAGTTAAATAAAGCCTATAATGCACATATATAGAGCGGATATGCAAATTTTCGAAGCATGACCCCCACCCCAAGATATATCTTCTTGAAGTGAACTTTGGTTGTGGAAACACAAAAACGAGGAGATAGGTTGGATCTAATTTCCAACCAAAAAGAATTTGCCAAATAGGTGTTTTGATCAATTTTGTTGGTGGCTCTGGTTCACATCATCTGCAATATTCTGACCGCAAATATACAACTAAAAAGATGTTCAAAGAGAATACAAAAATTTACCAGATGTTGAATGCTTAATGAAATTTTGAAAGATACATAGATTCCACACTGATCTCAAATTTTTTTGCCATTTGACCAACCAAATTTCCTCATACTAATTTCATAAGACAGCCACATGGCTACACATAGAGTTCCAGAAAATAGGATAAACATGCTAAAGCTTAGGAAACCTTGAAATTACAACGGTAAGGATTCTACAAGTCAAATTTCATTTAAACAAGCATTTTAAGAATTTTTTGACAATACCATTGCTAAAGAATTAAGATTGAAAACATTTCCCCTCCACCAGCATTCTATCATGAATAATCAGAGATATGATAAATTTCTCCTTGAGGCTAAATAGCATGCCATTTGTTTTGTAATTAAAAACTGATAAACGTATGAAAATCAACATACACAGCAGAATGCAGACCGTACCTCAAAGCAGCCTGATGTGCTTCCTTAACATCACCTTGTGTAAGACAGAAAATGATGAACTCCAAATGAACCACAAATTTATCCTGCTGAGCAAATAAGTATTAAATAGACCAAGTACAAGTATCTAAAATCTTTACTTAGCAATTCCTCCCTTCCCTCTCAATATTTAATTCGAAAAAAGGATTTAACTTTCAAAATAATAACAAAATGGATCAGGGTAAGAATGCACATTTCTTCACAAGCTGAAAAATCCAGAGCAAGGAGCAATTATATTGAACATGTGTTGCAGAAAACACAAGGCTTAGTTTATCTAAATTCTCCTGTTTATAACGAAAATAAAAAGGGCACAAGAAAAAATATTGATGATGGTGTACTTGATACTATCACAACTTTGAACAAATTATTCTTCAGAAGCTACATAGGCAATATTCAAGCAAAAGTGATTGAAATATACCTCCAATGCTGAATTTTTAATAAACCCAACCCTTTTCATCCAAATGTCATAGAGATTCCGAATCCTTGTTGAATTGATGCGGTCACTTTCCAAATGATTAAGAAGCTCCATTGAAACCTAAATTATGCTAAAAACATATCAATGGACTTTAAAGTACAAAAATCCAGATATCAAAAAATAGTTTCCCAACCATATGAAAAAAAATATATTGCACAAGAGTGCTTAATTAAACCTGAAAAACATCAAATCATATAGAAACCAAAATATGTAGATAACCAACGTCATATTTTGCACAAAGTGGAAACCACATCAAAGTAAACAATAACTATGTCTTTTGTGACTAGCCTTCGCACTTCGCAATAAGTTCACAAGATAAAGAATGTCATATACGGATTGTCAGTCTTTCCTACTGATATCTCTTTACCCTAGTTTTCTCAAGTCATTAAGCTACAAAATTACCACAGAAAGTTCACAACATTTATCAGTCTTCCATGTACAATATTCACATGCCATATGTAAACAATGATTGAAACTACTTACACATACACAGAACATAACAACAAATGTTAAATTTGAACGGACTAAAATAAAAAAACCTAACTATTAAGAATTTGATCATAACTACTGTTTTACCACTTATACAAGAGTACTACAAGCCGACCAAATCACCAAACTTAGGGAAAACCCTCACATTTGTGCTTTGACTTGCAGAATTATTGACATGAAGCTTTTTTCCATCCATGAGATACAACCAATATAAACCATAACTCTTAAATCAAATCAATAATAAGCAAAACAACCAAAAATAGAATCTTACAAAACATGGTTATGAGAATTGGTATCAAATTTTGTACCATATACTTGAGCCGATTCACCACAGGACATTTCTCCTTGCTTGTACCTTTCAACAACACACTGAGCACACCACTTACATCTACCCAATTGCGTTGTCTCACAAGTTTGCGCAATAGGTAGCGTAATCTCTTGCGATTTTCCCACCGCAGATTTTTTGAGCCAAGTCCAATTCTTAGAACATATGAAGGCTTTTTCAGAGGTAATAGAATTCTTTTATACAGTTTTTCAGGTATTTGGAGCTGATCCTCATCTGCCATCGTACTTAACCTTCTTTTACGTGTCTTGGGTTCTATTTTAGCACCATCTTCAAAATTTATTGCTTGGTGTTTTGACATTCTCATTTCTACATCACCATCTTCAGTTTTTATTGAGTGAGATTCTAACAATTTAGCTTTGACATCCATTGTGCAACTTTTGATATTGTCACCTTGCACAGAACAATTCCTGGATATAATTCATTGAATTCTATTATTAGAGTTCAAACCAAGTAAATAAGAACTGGAAAAAAATGCTTTCAACAATTCAAAACTTAATTAAACACTTTTACTCTGTCCTTCAAAATGAAACAGGAAATGAATTGACCAGTCAAGCTATCGCTAAATCCCATAGCTATGGACTGCAGATTACTCTCAGCATGAAATACTTATTTTTCATAATTAAAACACTTTTCAGATTCTCATCCGAAGAAAAAGAAAAAAGAATACAAACAATCTAAATTGGACAAAGTTAAAAACCATGTGCTTTTGCAAATCCAAAAGGTTGGCAACAACTGGTTTTTATTTAAAAGAAAAAAAATGAACGTTGTCAAAATTTTCACACATAATCATATTCAAAATATCAGAAAAAGACCTCATTTACCAAATCAACAATCAATAGGTTACAACTAAACTAACATCACGTCAGAGTCGGCCGAAGCAATTAGCTAAGAAGGAAAAATACAACTAATCTACGCCATATTCAGCCATTATGACACAGATTCTGGTAATTATTATGCTTTTATACAGCTTTTCTTCCTCTTCTTCAATAACACCAGGCGCATAAAAACTACTGTTTGAAAGTAGAATGTGAAACCTAAAACACATTCAATCTTGCTTTTCAGATTTCAAAGCAATTAAAATCTCAATTGCTTAGGGTTTACCAACCTGGATCCTCAAATTAGCAACTCCACTCTCTATACTCCTCCCTTTATTCTTCCCTTCACTATCTCCTATATTGAGCTTTTGTTTCTCTTCTCTCCTTCCTGAATGCGATTCTTCTCTTTCTTTCTTTATTCAAGCCCAACTAGGTTTTTTGATTCTCCGCAACCCGATTAAATTCTTCCTTTTTGGCCACCAACGACAGAAGTCTATTTTACTTTCACTTTACTTTTCTTTTATCGGTTAAGCGCAATCGGATGTTCAACAGGCAGTCTCAAGATCGTACATGAGCGTGTGGAAATTTTTGGAAGGCGGCGGCGGGGAAGGAGGGGATTATCGGGCGGGAACTCGGTTACCTGACGAAGAGAACACACAATAAAAACATAAGGGACTCTTCTATTTTATTATTTATTATTTATTTTATTATATTTTCCGAAGACGGGCTCGCAGAATTTTTAAACTACAAACTGTAGTGAAGCTAAATACACCCGAACTATTTCTCAATGCACCCAACTTAACACTGTACCCAAAATATGGGTCTACCCGAGACGCAAGTCTTCTTCTTTGATAAGTATTGATCACGGTTTGAAATTTAATTGGCTCAGAGTTTAATCCATTGCTTCTGTCTGCCTTTTATCTCCGTGGAATTGTAGATGACAATTTCGTTTGATTCAAATTCTTAAAAAAATTTGAGGACGAAGCTCTGTCAATGGAGGAATACATACGTTACCCTAAAATTGAACTTGAAGGCTGCCAGCCGGAACTGCTCTCGGTAATTGTCATCGCCATATTTTCCTTTGATTTTTTTGGTCTAAAATTCGTTATTCTGCTGTTAGGTTGCTAAGAAAATGTGAAAAAGAGAAACGAAAATGAGAGGTTCAACCGTTTAATTGTATCAATGAAAATTAAAAGGTTTAAACTTTTTTGTGTTTACTGAGTTTAATGCCATTGGTTCTGCTGCTTGGGTGGTTAGTATTTACTTCTCAAATCTTATGATCGTAAACATGTTTGATGTTTATGAAAAAAGATTCATAACAGATACAGTTAGGAGCTTGTGTATTTATTATAATACTTCATGCATCGTTGCGTAGTTTACGCGTTAGATTAAAAAAAGTGTTTTGAGTTTCTTGCGTGCTGGGTTTTAGGTCACTGGAGATGTTGTGGAAGGCAGGGAAAACAGTATGATACAAAGAAGTGATATTGGGCGAGAAGAAAAGATGCAGCATAGAAAATTTGAAAGCACAGCACCTCCAATCACCGAGGACATTGATGATCAAAATATTTTGGGTGTTTACCATCAGAAACAGGGTAAATATTTCTATTATGATACACCACTTTCTGAAGAAACTGGTGCTTGGATACCTGTCTCTGTTCCACCCATGGCAGAAGGTGAACAAGACGAATGGAATAGAGGTCTCCAAATTGATGGGGGATGCTTCCCCGATGGAGACCTGGGCTGGAATCAGTTCATGGGTGAAAATAAGGAGATGACCATGTGGGATGTGTTTGGTGAGATGTTAGTTGCAGCCCGTGGGAAAGTAAATGCTATTGCTTCAGGTGATGTCAATAGATGTAGAATCTCATGGATATCTAGTCATCTCCTTGAGCAAGCTTGGCAAGAGATGGCTCAAACTCTTACTGAGGCTAATTTTGGTAACATTTGGGAGCTTCTGGAAGCAGAGCCGCCGAAATGGTTGCCTGACAGTACTGCTGCTGCTTGCATGTTGTGTAATGTGCGTTTCCATCCAATCATGTGCTCTAGGCACCACTGCCGTTTTTGTGGAGGGATATTTTGTAATGACTGCTCTAAAGGAAGGAGTTTGTTGCCAACAAAGTTCCGCAATGGGAACCCACAACGAGTATGTGATGTATGCTGTGTGCGCCTTGAGTCAATCCAATCACATCTGATGGAAAAAGTAAGTCGTGCTGCTCAGTTGCCCACCCATGATCTGACTGACCTCAGTACTTTGAGATCGTGGCTTAATTTTCCATGGGGCCAATCCATGGAATATGAGATTTATAAGGCAGCTAACACAATACAGGGTTACAATAAGGTACTAATTCAGTTTTTAAAAAACTCTCAGTGTTCAACCAGATTGATTTGTCACCTTGTTTGACTTATCAGATAACTTTTCAAAATACAGATAAGATCATGCATGCACTATCAGAATTACATTTTTCAAAATCCTCTTGCTATTTTTAGTTAAATTATGAAGCCTGTCATAGAGCAGACTCAATGTATCAAGCTGCTCAACCAGTTGGATGCTTTATGCCTTGGAAAACTATCAATAGTCGTGCTCTTCTTTCTCAACCAGTTGCTTGATATTAGTTGCTGCCTTTTTAATGTGGCTGTCACTAATCTGCAATAGATTGTGACACTATAAAACATTTTAAATGTAGTCCTCAACCTTTCTTGGTAGTTTGTATAAATTTGTAATGTTTCATTTCATAATGGTTTAGCTTTTGTTCAGGTTGGTTCTCTGAAACCCGAGAAGTCCATACCTGGTGCTATTTTAAAACAAGCAAAAGGCCTTGCAGTCCTTACTATTGCAAAGGTTGGGGTGATGGTGACCTACAACGTTGGAACAGGGCTAGTTGTTGCCCGCAGAGAAGATGGATCTTGGTCTGCACCATCTGCCATTTCATCTTTTGGTATTGGCTGGGGAGCTCAGGTAAAGTAACCATATTTAGTTTTCATCTTTAGAAGTTTCCTATTTAGTGCCTAGGATATTTTGGTAATTTACTTGTTGCTTAATGCACTTGCTCTATTCCATGTAAATTGTGAGTGGAAAAGAAAATAGTTTTCTCTTTTCTCCATGCAGCTAACTAATGCTTTTGCGATTTAATTAAAATAATAGACATTGTTTGTTTACAAAGATGAACTTACAGTTCTATTTTGCTTCAAATCATGCGACTCAACTGGTTTAGTTTGCATTTCTGCTAGAATGTAAGCATGCATTCTTTTTGTGCATGCTTGAAATTGGAATATTCCGACCTTTCTTTCCATCTTAACCATTCTGACATTATTTTCTCAGGAGGTACACCTTTCTAATTCTTCTCATTACTTCTATTCCCCTTAGAAAAGAATTGATACTCACATTTGCAAGGTGGAATTGGTAAAAATTCTATTTTCACCTTTAGTGCCTTTGATCTTCTCAATAAAAATGCATTTTTAGATGTATGCCAAGATATTTTAGATTTTCCTTGACTTGTGTATATTTGTATGTATCTATGCAAGCATTAAGACTGTTATTTTCAACATCAAACAGGCTGGAGGTGAATTCACTGATTTCATAATTGTGTTGAGAACCAAAAGCGCCATTAAAACATTCAGCGGGAATGTACATTTTTCACTTGGGGCAGGATTGAGTGCTGCTGCTGGCATTGTTGGACGAGCTGCTGAAGCTGATGTTCGTGCTGGTGTTGGAGGTTATGCTGCTTGCTATACATACAGCTGCAGTAAAGGTAAGATTCTTTTCCCCAATAATCGTAGGAGTAGACAGATCACTTTGTAATGGTTTTGTTTTCTTGTTATTAGACAAACTTGCTTCGTCTAATCATTAATCAGCACTCAGCAGAGCCATCTTATTTTATCCATTCAGTGTCTTCTCTTCTGATTTTTGTATCCCACATGAACTTATTCATCCCATTCTTTATTTCATGATTTC
The DNA here is from genome assembly GCA_019650275.1 of Xylocarpus granatum. Classification (NCBI taxonomy): domain Eukaryota; kingdom Viridiplantae; phylum Streptophyta; class Magnoliopsida; order Sapindales; family Meliaceae; genus Xylocarpus; species Xylocarpus granatum. Next base: position 82,466 of record BNST01002204.1, read on the forward strand.
AATCCTCTACTAGGTGAAGTTTGAATAAACCCCAAGTAAAAAGTCATAATTTCACTTGACCATTGTGGAGTTGAATCTTGATTTAGTTACGCATAAACAAACTGTTCAATTCACTGGCAATGTAGAATGGAGGGAAGGAGTGTTGTACCATGAATTATGTAAAAATTCATTCAATTTTAGGGAGCAAATTATATCCTGAATTAGTTCTGTAATGTGAAGGACTTAACTTTATTACATTCTATATTATGGTAGACTTGTAACATAAACTTGAAAATTATATCCTTTATTAGTTAGATAATGTCTTGGAATTGGCTTTGTTACGTCCTATTTATTGTTAGAATTGCCACAGAAAAGTTAAGAACTCTAGCACAAAAATTGAAAATTCTAACACAATACTCGAAACATTAATTCAATAATTGAAGTCTTGTATGTATATGAATTTTGTTATGCCTTTTTCACATAGTGTAATACAGTCAATCAATTGACTTCTACACATAGTTCTCACGAAAAGTCTTGATAAAATTTCATCTTAGGAAATTTATAATGCCTAGCAATGCTAACTTGATTTCTCAATTCATTGATTTTCTTATTTCCAATCACATTTGCTTTTGTTGAATATTTTAATAAAATTGGATGCACGGGACAACTGATTCAGCTTAGTTGGTATAACGTACTTTTGTTCTATTATGCAGGTGCATTTGTAGGTTGCTCACTTGAAGGGAGTATCGTCGCAACTCGAACACGAGAAAATTCAAGATTCTATGGTCATCCATCCATATGTGCATCAGACATTCTTCTAGGTCCACTGCCTAGGCCTCCCGCAGCTGGCATTCTGTACCGTGCTCTCTCGGATCTGTTTCAAAAGGTTGAGTGCTGAATACTAGATATAGGGTTCAACAAATATTGGGCCTGTTTTCTTGCGAAAATACTGCTGGGGAGATGGCTTGAAAGTTGAATCCATGTGTAAATTCTATGCTTATCTTTTATATATATGTGTATATATATATATACATTCTTGGTTTCATGAAGCAAAAAAACTATTGATCAGCAGGTGGGCTGCATGGCTTAGAGAAATGTAGAAAAATATGAACTACTACCATTTGTAAATTTATATTGGCAATTCATCGCAGAAGTACATAATATTGATTTATGTTGTGATTATTCTACTCCATTGTATATATTTCGTGAGATGTCTAAAGTCCGGCCCTGCCAAGTCCACGCCCCTACGGGTTAACGGGTTGAGCAAACCTTAACCCGCTTAGAAATGGGGAAACTCCGCGTTGTCCGTAAGTCTATATTTTAATAATGGTATGAGATCAATCCGTGAATTATTACTTTATATATATATTTTTTAAATAATGGAGGTTGCAGGTTGGGCTTAAGCTCGATGGACTCGGGCTAGTCCAGATCCGTGATGATTCTTTGGATGCCGAGCCGATTTGGTTCCTTGACACAGCTATATATTTTTATATTTTAATCTCTCTATCTCTTAACTCCTTTATAAAATGATACGGAACATATTTTCCAAGCTCTTTCTTTCTTAATTTTCTTTTTAATTAAATCTTGTTACAGAGCTTTATTTATTTATTTACTATTTGGAATTTTTTTAAAAATAAAAAGAGCTGTAAAATTGTATAAATGCAATGCACTTGGTGGGAAGGTCATGATAAATAATTGATAATATGGAATCATTTAGAGCATCTGAAGATGTTTTGTCGTATGTCGACCAACCTCAAATACTAAACAAAAGAGGGGTTTATGATGTCTGCATCCCCCCCAAATGGGATTTCAACGCCCACTAAAACGCCATACACAGAGAACCCACCACCTTACGTTGTTAGGTTGAAATTTTGGTTCCACAATATGCAGTTATGCAATCATTCGAGGTTAGGACCACAGAGCAGAGGACCCCCTCAATGCAGCTGAGAATATCTGTCTTTCTGCTGGGAAATGTACTGTGTCACCTTCAATTTGTCCACTTTTGATTTCCCTCCTCTGGAAAAATAAATCCCAGTTGACCGTGGCGCGTTTCCTTGGGATTAGTTCATTAGGAGAGAATAAATCCCAGCTGACTCATGATTGTGTAATGACAAAAGATTAATCACTGTGAATTTCGTACACGCAAGAACGCAGCTCAAATAATAATTAACTATTTGAGAGTCATCTCATAGTCTCTTCCATTTTGGCTTATACACACATAGTTGAGGATCTCATTTTGAATATTTCTAAAATGAAATAGATTTTCATGCCCAACGTAATTGGAATTCTTTAGTCAAAATGTACGTTTGAAGACCTCCTTGTAGTATTCTAGCAAGCACTTTCGAATGATTAACACCAAATTTCTTTGTACTGCTTGCTTTTAACTTCAAACTGTAAATAGTATTCCTCCATGCTAGTGTCAATTGCGGCAGAATGAGTTGCTTAACGAGAGATATCGAAAACCAATAATCCCTTCTTCCTTTTTGCACTGAAAGGATGCACCATAAAAAGCTAATTACGATCGTTCTCTGTTTTCAAGAGGGTGGCTAATGATTATTTAAAGAGGCAAAATTGTCTGCACACTATAAATAGCCTTTTCATTGTAAAATGTTGTAGGCAACCATCATTTTGAAGGCGCTATTTCCCTTGATCAAATAAAACATGTCCTTATTTTCCGTACAATAGACTTGATTGCTCCTGAGATCAACTGAGTTAAACTCATGTTTCCACCGACGAAAAATACATGCGGCAAAAATTCACGATAACCTCAATTTGATATGAATTTATGGGTAAAAACTTTTCCTAAAGACAGCTCAAGCTCAATACAGGAGCATAATAATCACTTACCATCGGATGGGGTCTGTCACGAGAATAATGCAACAAAACCATTACCAGTACGTAATAGGATTCAACGAAAAATGAGGGTCTTAACAACGGATACAGACAAATCATTTATGTCAAAATCAAAATCAATATCAACAGTAAATTCCAAATTGCTACAGTACTTGAATTGATGGTGGAACTACGATAATTGATAATGGATAACACATTTGGGGCCCAGGTCTGGAAACTGTGGTTGAAATCACAAAATGGTTATGGTGTTCAGTCGCATATTCTTTGTTCCTATCACATGTCATCATCGCGGTAGACCATTGACCAGCCAATCAAAGATGAAAAACAATTCACTGGCATTTGGTCAAAAATTTAGAATAAAAAAGAGACATTGAAAGAGACATAAAACTGTAGCCAATTTCAATTTTTAGCATTTGGTCCCTAGACATTGTCCCAGTCTACTAAGTGTTGCTTAGCAACAGCATAAAACAAACACCAATCACTCATGACAGCAAGCAATGAAAAGCCACGAGAAGTGGACTGGATAACAAATGTAACATATGATAACGGCAGTGAATGCACAAAAGGCAATGGTAAAAGTCCACTCTATCCAAATTTTCACAGAAGGCTCTGCCACTGAATTACAATCCATTCAATAGTAATCTAGCTTTCCTTACAATAGCAAACCACTGTGTGTGTGGAGAGAGCGTGAGAGAGAGAGATAGAGAGATATCAGTTTCTTCTTCAATAAATTTTGGTTTTAAAGAGAGTGACCAACTGAAAGGGCTGTGAAACCACCCCCAGATGGTCAATCCTTTGAACAACTAACTACTTATAATTTAGAAACAAAGAAACATAGAAACGAAGGGGGAATATATATATATATATATATATATTATATAAAACAATAGAGCACACTTGCCTAAGCTCATCTTGGTCCCTTTTGTTACATGTTCTCTAAAAGTTCAGTATGGAGCCAAGGTTCATATCATGCGATCACTGTACTTCTTCACTCATTTGATTCTTTATCTGCAGCACAGCATGTTTCAAGCAAAGAAAAATGTAAAATCGATCTACCTAATTAAATGATGATTCCAGCTCACCTGGTTCTTGAGCTCCCAAGAGTGAGTTCCAGATCATCTGATCCACATTCCTCATGAATCCTCTCCCCTTCCCAAGCCTTCACAAGCCCTGTAGCATTGCTACCAAATGCAAACTCATCAGTAATTACTTCAGACATTGGAACATCAGCAGTATGATCAGAGCCAGCAGCAATGGCAGGGGAGCATGTTCCACTTTGCCCGGGAGTCCACATGCGGGAGCCACCACCAACTAAAGCTTCTTCCTTGAAGCCAAATGGGTTTGAAGAAACAAGGCTGAATGTGGGAGAGTTAGACCCGCCTTGTGGGACACGGATTCCTGCAAACCACTCTGGATCAGGAACAATCTGCCGTCCTGGGCTTGGCGGTGTTGAGGAAGGCAGGAAGGAGTAGTGTTGCCCACCCCAGCCAAGGTGTGAAGGTTTGTTTTCCCAATCAGTTTTAATTCGAGGGGTTCGGGCAGTTGGTGAGCTCAAAGGAGGAGTGACAGGGGCACTGATAGAACCAGTATGAATGTATAGATGGGGAAGCTTGGAAGAGGAGGCAGATGAGGATGCAGATGAGAGGTTTTTGAGCCATGGAATGAGTGAGCTACCATCAGGATTAGGATTAGCAGTGTATGAAGACGAAGCTGGGCTTGGAAAAGAAGAGGAGGCAGGGCTTGGGTTGTAGGAAGCACAGGGGGTTGGATGGTAAGATGAGCATGGACTTGCCACAACAGATCCGCCCACTACATCCATGCGCTCCACGGGCTTGCATCCCTACAGAAATAGATGATGATTAATTGCAAATAAACATAAACAATCTGTTGAAAGGTTATCAATGATGAACAAGGATTTGATTGTTCATGAGAAAATAAGATTCAGTGTTTGGCACAGAATTATTTGATTCTAATTTATGCATGAATATGTGTCCTGAACTGCTCCATATTCTCAAGCCACAGGGCCACAACTGGTTGTCCAGATCCATACTGCCATTAACAAATTAGTATTACTAAGTTAAGTATTCTAAGCCTGCAAAGTTGGCAATATGATGACATAATCTTTCTGAGGCTCTACATGACAAGGCCAGTATTAGCATAGTTTATATTGCAGCTTATCTTGACAGCGCAAAACACCTTCCAACTCTTGCTAAGAAAAGTTCAAGTCAAGGCAAATTTGTACTCTATTGGGAATTGGAATCTAACTCTCCAATGTTCCCACGACAGGGGTAGTTCACCATTTCATCATATCTTGAGCATAAAAAACATGAGTCAGGCACAAATGCTAAGACAACGAAGAGTATTGACGCTCCAAACTGCAATGCAGTACTGAGCATAATATTAGCACATGCCTTCTTCAAGGGGCAGATTACCATTATTCAAATGTCTACTCAACCTAGAACTTGAATATAGAAGCTAACTTTGTTCTTTGCTCTTTACTTATCCCTTTTTTCAATAGCCAGGAGATTCAACAAACTACACCTTAATCAGAACTTTTATGGAACTAGCTTAATCCGGGGAAGGGAGTAAGATGAAACCCCAGAAACTATAAAATTTATCCCTCCAACGTCAATCAACTAACCGTTGAAGATTCACATCAAGCCCAGGTGTCTAAACTGGGCGTGCACCAGTATGATGCAGATATCACTATTGACAAATAAATTAGGATTCCATAAACATTATATAACAATAAATAACCCTCATAATTGAACTGCAATCTCACAAAAAAAGAAACTATATCAATTACCAAAACGGCAAACAGGCTCCAGAACTGAGCGAGACTGAAAAGGGATCTGTTTGAGTTTCAATAAAGTGACTTCACTGACAGAAAAGGTTACAAACTAAATCTATGAAAGTAGAAATTTGCCAGCCCAAGTATACTTTCGAGCAAGCTTTTCATAAGGGCATTTCTGTTGTATCGAGATCTACGCCATTGCACATTTACACTTCCATGTCCTCTCTTACTTCTCATTCAGATTACTACTAGTCATCAAAGAGAGAGAAAAAGAGAATCTTTGCTGATTTCGTGCCAAAAAGAAAAGAGAGTCGCTGGCTGTTGACCAGATCTGATGTACGCCGATGATTAAAAGTTAACCAAAGCCGGACACCAGATCTAACGCAGCCGGTGAAGTAAAAAGCAAAAACATTGATCAGAATCACGTATCCCCCTATCATGTGCCGGTGCCAGTTTCTCAAGTTAGCCGCAAGTCATTTTTGGAACGAGGTGGCTGCCTTTAAGGACGAACAATTGGAATAAGCCCATGAAATCATAAAATTCCGGGTAAATTTTCATTTGTTTATGAAATTTTGATCGATTTAGGGTCAGACTCTACCAATTTCCAATTCACCGAAAAGATCTCTTGATTAAATTTTTAAAAGATGTCATAAATATCTCCATAACCTCTCATCTAAACCTTCAAAAATATATAGAAAGCCTTCATGACATTTCATAAATTTGTCAAAAACTCTGTCCCAGAAGACTGTATCCATGTTTTAGCAAAATATGAGTGAACAAGAATGCAGTTGTACCTAAATTGCAGCTATCAGTGCTAAAATGCGCTACATCAGTGGTGCATTACTGTCCAGACCACAGGATTACTGCACGAACTAGTTCCAAGAACACGCCACTAAAACAAGCATATTCTCCTGGACTGGAGAAATTTTTGTGTAATCATTTAGCTCTGTTTTTGGTGCCAAATGATAACTCAAAATTTAAAATTAAAGAAATATTTAGGAATGAGAGTTTTAACGATCATACCTTACGGTAGGTGGTGCCGTCCGGTTCAACGGTCCAACCGGCCTCGTTACACAGAGCTTTGAGGACTTCGTTGTTGTCGCAGTGCTTAGGGAGCTTGTAGTTACCGTACATCCTCAGACCGGTGAATATCTTCGCTGCTATCGCTCTCCTTCTCCTCTCTCTCCTCTTGTTGTTCTCTCTCTCCTTCCATGTTGGCAATCTCGCTCCCGACGTCATCTCTCACACTCAAAATTCTTTGCCGCTGCTTTTGTTACAACAATTTCATATTTTACAGTTGCGATAGAAGCTGTGATACAAGATCAGAGAATTCTGGCTAAAACGGTCACGTTTTCGGGAAAAGAAATTCAGTCGAAAGCAGCACCTTGTTTCTCTGAGCTCAATAATCAAACTGAAACAGCTGAGGCACTTGGAGAATGAAGGGAACAGAAGCGCTAATACTCATAAAAATCAAAGAACGACCGATTGCTTCTTCCACCTCCGAGATACAACAGGTCCATCGAACGAAAAACAAAGAGACAGTTTTTGGAAAGAAATGGAAGAAATTATAAAGAAAATTAAAGTTAGAAACAAGAACCGAATACTGAATCCTCGCTTCTACAGTTCTTGCAGCACTGAGCTCACGAATCTAACTACAACGACGCAGTTTCTAGCTGAAATGAACAAATTCGAACGAAAGTCGGTGAAGGAACAAGAATCGGAGAATGAATTTGCTCTTCTTCGGATTTAGAAAGTTGAATCGATCAAAAGAGTGGGCGACGATTTGATCAGATCCATGTAGATGGAGTTACAATGAGGTCAGGGAACCGGTTGACCATGAACCGGTCGAGAGATCATAGGCGGGTTTGAGGCTAAAGCGGGGAAAGGAAAAGCAGAAGCATGAATTAGTGCGTGCAATTTAAATGTAAGGGATACTGGAGATGGCCACCTATAATGCAGCCCCGTAAACTATTTGCCAGTAGCTCTCCGTCAAATTACAAATTCACCACTGCATTAAACTTAGCTAGAATCTCTCAAAATTAATATCAACTTTTTATTAATAAAATTAATATCAAATCATTGATTATTAAAAATATTAAAATTTTAATTTTCTATTATATGTGATTTTTAATTAAAACGGATATTTTTACTCTTGGGATTAATTTTTTTAACGAGAAAATTTTTTTAAAATTCACAAGGGTATTTTGGACATTTAGGTTGAAAATACTAAACGGGACCTACCACAACCTAAAAGCATTGTCGCTCCCCGTGACCGCTCTTCCCTCCCTTTTTCCGTCTCTGACCAACCTGACGTTTGCTTGCCACGTGGTCATCGTCTTCGCTCTCGGTTTAGTAACCGTCTCCTACATGACCGTCCAATGAGAAGGAAACCAAGCTGAAACAATGTCGCACGTGCGAAACCGAAGTCTCCCTAGCTGCTATTGTCGTGAAAGCTAAACCCTTTCACGTGACCATGCAACCTCGCGTGGTCACGCGGGCCCTTTTAGCCGAATGCCTAAATTATTTTTTCACGCGCCAACGTAAAACGTGGACAACAATCACTCATTCATCTTCAATTAAAGTAAAATATCTCGACCAATCACCGGGATTGGTCGGTAATCGGTCGTCTCGATGGGTCAACCCTTAATTTTGTTATTAAAAGTGAGTGTGTAGAGAAATTGGACGGGTGTATTTAGATTCACTCCACACCAACGCACCGACTTTGTAGCTAGTCCGCAATTACCCCATTAAAAGCGGGCCCTACTTATTCCATTATCTGCTACGTCTAAATATTCCAGTCGACTCTAAAGAATCCATTGATACAAGATGTGCACAGAAAGAGTGCTCTTTATCTTCGACCTTAACATAACATATTCTTTGCTCTCCTTTCGGACGGTATCTTCATGATAACTTTTCAAAATTGATGCCATTATTTACACCCTCAACTGTGCATGTATTATTCTGGTTTGTTGAACGAAGCTTTCTCCAAACAACCAATAACGGGCAGGCGATTCCGGAATGGCATTTATTCATTCCCCACTTCAAGCACAGTGAATTCCTCAGCTTTACACAAGATCGCTTAACTTTAATTAATTCCTTCAACTACAGCACGATCTGCTAGGCCTAGCTCAAATGCTGCTAGAAAACCTGACTGGTCAAAAAGCCTTAATAATTCATTAGTATAATCAGACAGATTTAAATAATGCAGCCATGTGATCGTTTATCTACTCACGACCAATAAGAAGCAAAAGATAAAAAAGAGGAGAAGCAATACTGGTAACATTTTTTTGCCCTGCCAGCTGCATAAAGCTGAGCCCCCACTAACGGTGTATATAAATTTATCTTGCGATCACCTTCAACTCAGAGTCAGAGCTAGCTAGTTAACTGGGTTATAGAGCATTTCGAAAACTCTCCTTTTGCTCTTTATCATGGCTTTCACTCTTGCCTCCATGCCAAAGACCTTCACCCCGCTCCCGAGTTTCAAGACTCATCAGCGGCCGAGGAGGAGGACCATGTACGTTCTTTAATTTCTTTAATTTGTTTTGCTCTTAGAATTAAGGTCTTGTGTTTACATCTTGTAATCGCGATTCTTTTGTCGTTTGCCAGAGTATGTGCTGTACCGAGACGACCAAAAGGGAGCTCCGGGAAGGGTGGAAAGATCAACCGGGAGCCGGCGACTTCTCTGAACAGCACTCGGAATGCAAAAGATCAACTTGAGATGAAAACTCAAGAAAAAGATTTAGATGGTTCTGCAAAGAAATCTAAGGCTTCAAACTAGTGCCTGTTTTAAAGGGCCAGCTAGCCGATACTGATCATAGTATGCAGTAGTTATCATCAAGTCTCTCCACCGTGTTATCGTATGCTGCAGTTATTGTCGAGTCTCTACCGTGTTATCGTTCTTCTGCTAGGCTGACTAGAATGCTGTTTTCTCTACTGTTTGCCATGGCTTATCACGTTATTTCGGTAAAATAAAAGCCATTTGTGTGTCAAAATGTATGGGTATTGCAGGTTTCGATCTAGTTTATGCAATTGGCAGCATAGTTTGCTATTAGTTCGTGTGGTGGTTTGATGCTTGATTCTGCAGCAAGAGAAACATGACTTGTAACGATGCGTCTTTGCCGCTTTACATATTATATTTGTAAAGTGGACAACGTGGGCGCGGCTAGTACTAGTAGTCGAGGTGGGTAACTTCAGTTTGAATGGTTTGAATTTAGATTAATTGATTTAAATCGAAAATAGAAAAATAAATTAATAATTATAATTAAAAAATATACAATAATTATTTTTTTTTATAAAAATAAATTTAAATAATATTCATAAAAATATTTTATTATATGTTTATAATTTTAATAAAAAAAATTTATTTTTAATAAATTAATTATTTAATTTATTTTATAAAATTATAACTTTTCTTATTATCACTTAACAACACAATATACAAAATCATACCTATTTATTTTATTTTTTTTATCATTAAATAAAAATAGAAAAATATATAAAAATTATATTGTACATGGAAGTTTTTAAAAATAAATTTATTAAAATTTTTAAAAATATAATATCCATTATTATTATTATTATTTTTTATATTAATAAAATCTAACATAATTAAATTTTATAATTAAGAATATTAACATTTCATAATTTTTTTAATTTTATAAAATAAATTTAATGATTGATATTATAAAATTAAATAATTTCTTTTTTATAAGTTGAATGAATAAATTTTTTAATTAGAAAACATTATAAAATTTACCAAATTTTTTAATGATATGTAAAAAAAATATTTTTTTAATAAATAAAAATCACAAAAAGGGAATTTCCTGTGAAACAAAGGTCTTGGGCTGAATCGTTTTAGGGAAGGCCTTGTTAATTAAAAGCCTGGTAAGGTTTAACCCAGTTGTATTGGGCATAAGTCCAACAAACATATTCGGAAAGTGTTGGGCCGGTTCGTTGTCCGGTCTATAATATGCAGCACGGTTCATTGACCCGGGCTGACTCTTCATTTTAGCGTGTCAGACACTGAACCGAAGCTTCCAGTTTCGAATTCCCTAAATACGCGGGTGTATTTTGAATTTGTGAAACCCCGAATACTCCGAAACACATATTTCCCCCTGAAAAAACAATGGAATTGGACCCTGACGATGTCTTCAGGGACGATGAAGACGACTCAGATAATGACTTCTACCAGGTTTTCTTTTTTATTTTTGCTTTCGTGTCAAAACTACTGAGCTTTGTTGTTCGTTCTTTAATTTTTTGGTTAAAATTCAAGAAACAGACGAAGAATATTTGTTTTTGGTTATTTTTTTCAGGAACGAGAGTCGACCAAAGAATATGCGGTGTACCTCGTCGATGCTTCGCCCAAAATGTTTGGTACTACTTGTCCAGACGTGAGTTCTCTTCGATTGAATAATAAATTCGTTTCGTTTAATTTTTATATATTGTTCGTTTTTCTCTTGACGCATCACGTGATCGAATGATTATTCGCTGTTATAGTAATTTCTGTTTGTTGTTCCCTTTTGTTATCATCTCGCTGAATTTGACTGTCTCTAAGCAAAATCGAGTGAGTAAATTGTTTGTCTATCTCGAACAATAAGGGAAATGGACTATTACCGCTTTACGAATAATTTGATGTTGTTCTATGTAATTCTTTTAATTTTTGTACCCGTTATTGCTCTATGCTAGTTTAATTAATTGATTTGTCAATATTGGCAGGAGGATCAAAAGAATGAATCTCATTTCCACATTGCTGTTAGCTGTATTGCGCAATCACTGAAGACTCAAATCATTAATAGATCATATGATGAAGTTGCAATCTGCTTCTTTAACACTGTAAGATGTTCTGATAAAGTGAAAGATATGTTTTCTTTGGTAATTTTGAATTAGAAGTTGCCAGACGTGAATTATTTTCCCTCTTTTCTCATCCAAGTTTTTGTTACGTTTGGCTCTACAGTTTCTTCTTTATAGTCTATAGTTGATCATGCTCTTTCATTGTTGAACATGTTAACACTACATTGGTTGCTGAAAGGCAGAACCTTTTAGTTTCATGCTCTAATCATGGATAGACTAGAGCTTGCATTCCAGTTTGAGTAGAGAAACAGATATTTTTGAGTAGAATTTGAAAAGAAGCAGAAAACTAGGCATTACATTGGCTAACAGTATCTTTCCTGCACTTTATGAAAAATTTCCATAATGCTGGATAACTGCAAATTTATTTTTGCTTAAGCAGTGCTTTGGTTTGGACACCTGGCTTGTTTGGTTGGATTATATGTGAACTAGATATGGTTCAGTCTCATAGTCTGTTTATCCTTATTCGTTGATATATTTGCAGAGGGAAAAGAAAAATTTGCAGGATCTAAATGGTGTTTTTGTATATAATGTTGCTGAAAGAGAGCATCTTGACAGGCCAACTGCAAGGTTTATAAAAGAATTTGATCAGATAGAGGGTGAGTTTTGGTTAATTATTTTGTATTCTATTATGTGCATGGTTTATTTTAGGTTCTAAGCTTGAGTTCTCTTTTCTCAATCCCAATATCTTTCCTGATTTGAAAATATTTTTCGTGTAGAATCATTTGAGAAAGAAATTGGGAGTCAGAATGGAATTGTTTCAGGATCTCGTGAGAATTCCCTGTACAATGCTCTCTGGGTTGCACAAGGGCTGTTGCGAAAAGGGTAATGCTAGATACTTATATCTCTTAAGGTTTTTTTTGTTAACTTTCTCTTATGCATAGGAATTTCTGTCACTTTCTAAGTATCTTGCGTGTAACTTTTGGTAATATCTAGTGATATATTTATCTCAGATCTGCAAAGACAGCTGACAAACGGATGCTGTTATTTACAAATGAAGATGATCCTTTTGGGAGTATCATGGGTGCAGCAAAAAATGATATGACCAGAACCACATTTCAGCGAGCTAAAGTATGAGTTTCTATAAGTTGCACATGCATTGTAGTTCTGTGGTCTTTGTACTGCCAGTGGTGGGTTCATGTTTTTCAAGAACTCTCTCATGCATTTCTCTTATTACAGGATGCTCAAGATCTTGGCATCTCAATTGAACTTCTACCGTTGAGTCAGCCTGATGAGGAGTTCAGTGTCTCTCTTTTTTATGCTGTAAGTCCACATCTTTTCCATTTCATTTCTTTAGGACTCCCATGGGTTATTAGATTCAATTACATTTGCTGTCAAATTATTGATACATTGCAGGATTTGATTGGATTGGGAGGTGATGAACATGCTCTATACATGCCCTCAGCAGGACAGAAGTATGCAGCACTGAATTTTTTGTTCATATATGACCATATAGAAATTTTATTTTTTTGACAGTTATTATGTACCATGGAAAGTCTCTCACACGGTATACAGTAACTGGAGTAGCCAATTTTTCCCCTTTGAACATTTGAAAGTCTGACCCTTATGAAAAGTTGGTTTTTGATCCTACCTAAGCTCTATAGGGAACTGATTAAATAACTGTATATTTACACCTACGACTCACGGGCTACCATAAATGTGTCAATATTAGTATTTAACCTGGATGAATATCAAGCATTCTTGCTGATGTGAATTTAGCCATTGAACATCAACTTGTAAAGCATGTGACTGTGATGCTGGTTATAAATGCCAAAGGTTTGGCATGCAAATTCAAATGGGGTTGGAGCAGCTGTATTATGGTTTATAGTTAATTTCTCCATTTTGAGGGATGGACGTTGATATGCTCCTCTTGGTATTTCTAATTGTATTCCCATGTTCTGGGTAGGGGAGCCATATGTTTTTCAAACTCAAACTCCTTGTGCGCAGTTAGGGACAGCTCTTTTTACTGACATTCCTATCAGGAGTTTTACAAACCCCTCAGCCATTTCTGCAGCTATTTTCATGCTTTCTGATGCCTGAAGCTAATTATTTTTGCAAGTCACAAGGCACAAAGTATATGGACAGTGTAAGGAAATGGGATTTTTTTTAAACTCCCCTTGACTTGAGAAGGATTTTCAGGTCCATGTTATGATTCTAAGACTTGTATCAGTCAATGTTGAAACTAGATTACTAATTATGAGGTAATTCACCCATCATTGATATCATTTAATTTTTGAAAATATGTAATCTAATTTCAGATTGGAAGATATGAAAGATCAGCTGAGAAAGCGAATGTTCACGAAGCGCATAGTTAGAAGAATATCATTTATAATAGCCAATGGATTGTCAATTGACTTGAAAGCATATGCTTTGATTCGTACAACAGTACCAGGTGGGCATCAGTCATAGTTTTCTATCTAAATTTCAGTTTTTGAGGCTTCTGCATGTGATCTTATAAAGTGCTTATAAATTATATATTTCAATGCTTTTGGTTGCAGGGGCAATTACATGGCTTGATTCTGTCACAAATCGTCCTTTAAAGGTGATTCCGATCACAAGACTATGTTTTGCTCATTGCATTTGTACATAATTTGGTTGTATCCTGTAATAAGGCCTTTCAAGTTTCCTTGTGGTGATCAACAGTCATTTTTATTTAAAAGCAACATATTAAGTAGTTGGGTTGTTACATGGTTTAACTGCTTGTTGAAATAACTGTACATAATGTTCTGCAGACTGAAAGATCTTTCATCTGTGCGGATACTGGTGCATTAATGCAAGAACCTGCAAAGCGCTTTCAGCCTTACAAAGGGTAAGAATGTTTCTTTGGTTCTGTTCATCATACTCAATTTTTTGTAGAAGATTTGTAATTCAACGTAGTTAGGCTTTTAGGTTGATTGATATTTCAACATGGTATCATGTAGGTTGGCCCTCATGGTCTTGTGTTCAAATCCCCACAAACACCAAAAATTAAAATATAATTAATTGGATCCAGGTGACAAGCTCATTATATAAAATTGAGCCTACATGTGAAGGGAATGTTAAACATCTTAAATATTATTCTCTGTACCCTTACTTTCAAGCTTAAGCTTTTAAGCTAAATGGTAATTCAACACCCAATTATTAGTTCCTCGTTTTCTGGGTTCAAAATATATCCATATTTCTGTCTTCTTTGCATTGTTTTTAATTTATTTGATACACAGGGCTTCTGCTTTCTTAGTGCTTTACACTGTCTTACATCTTTTTTGACTAAGCAAATGCATGGTTTTGGCTATGATGAGAACTGGTAAAAGCAGTCTTGCAGCGAGTTTTAACTTATCCAGCATAAAAATTAGTAGGTGTAAACTAGCATTTTTTAGAGAAGAAAAAGTCATGCGTGCTAGTTTATTTATTGGCTCATGATAATGTCATGTAGTTTTATTACATAGACTCTGTTCATATTTTGCAATTCCAGTTCCAGTTATTATTTTAGTTTTCTACTTGGAATTTCAGTCTGGGTTTTTTGTGTAACTTTCAGTGAGAACATCAAGTTTTCAGTTGACGAGCTATCTAAGATCAAAAGAGTTTCAACAGGACATCTGCGCCTCCTTGGATTCAAGCCATTAAGTTGCTTAAAAGATTATCACAACTTGAGGCCATCAACATTTGTTTTTCCCAGTGACAAGGTTACTTAGTTCTTTTCCTATTCTTTTCCTGTACTGTACTACAAATATTACTTTGCTGAAGTTCATGTTTGTTTCATTATTTACTCATTCATGGCTTGTTGTGCTTAGATTAGTTTACTCTTTCATTGCTTTTTGCAGGAAGTGATTGGAAGTACTTGCATTTTTATTGCCCTCCACAGATCCATGTTACGGCTTAAGCGGTCAGTGCTTGACTCCTCCCTTTCTGTATACTTTTCTGCATTACATTTTTCAAATTAAACCAGTTATATTATCTGCATTTTTGGTGGGTACTAATATATGTGGCTTTTAGTCCTTTTTATCAAATGTGCTTGTCTCAAAATCATTTTATATCTATGATACCTGGGAATTCCTTCTTATGAATGATGCTTGTTCCTTGCCAGTAACAGTTCTAGTCAATGGTTTGTAAATCAAAGTGATTTTTGTTGGTATACATCTTGCCTACCTATAGGGTATCTTTAATTTCATTTGTAATAATGCGATGGAGTTTGAAAGCACTGATTAACTATTGAAAGGCCATAAACAAAATCTTTCATGGTTGTTCAACTCAAATGCCTTTCTCTACTTATTTTGTTTGCCTACCATATGTTCAAATTTGCTAGCTGACTTAGAATTGTTCATGTATAGTAGCAGCTTGTTCAAGCTTTTTTTTATCACCTGGCTTTTTCTGTTGTATGACTATAACCATTTTCTCATTACTTTCTCATACTACTGCTGATTGGCTTTCAAAGTTGAGCTCAGATGTTAACTACATATAATTGTAAAGTTTTTGAGGGGTTTGTTTTTTACTTGCAGTTTTGCGGTTGCATTTTACGGCAATCCATCTCATCCTCGATTAGTTGCCCTTGTTGCTCAAGTAAGACATCTGCTGCATATTTGTAGAATTATTCTAATGATGTGCATGTGATTGGATAATCTGGGTAGAAGTGTGTGATTCTCTTTGATGAGCCAAACTCTCTCTAATTACTTTATTTTAGCTCCATCACATATGACTGGCCACTAAGTGTTTTTGGTTTCTTGTTTCATTTTTGTCATTGAATTTTGTGCCTGGGGTGCTTAGGGCTTACATGCTTTAAGAAAGACACCATAGAATTAAGAGTTGGTATTGGGAGAGGGAGATGCTCTTTCACAAGCAAGAGATTTCCACTTTCATTGAAAAAGTCTGAACCTAATTAGATGACCTCTTATGTTATTGTGATTTGTGCTGGTCCAAAATTGTGTCAGTTGTGATATGTATAATGAAGCTACAATATTCATTTTTCCCTATTGTGAATTGTAATAGAGGAAACACCACTTTTCAGTTCTCAATCATGATGTAGTCAGAATGACACAAGTTACAAAATAATCTGAAAATGAAAGTCCCTGTGTAATTGAATTAGTGCTCTTGTTTTGATTGCTTTTGTGTTTAATGTGTTTAATTTACTGTTTATGATTAAGGTTACCTTTTTGAAACATCGCAGGATGAGATTGTTAGTGCTGGTGGTCAGGTTGAGCCGCCGGGAATGCACATGATATATCTTCCATATTCTGATGACATCAGGCCTGTTGAAGAGGCAAGAAAACTACCCAAGTGAATATCAATGGATTGCCTTTTAGTTTTGCTGAGACAGTTAATGATATTTGCAGCTTCATTCGGATACAGATGTTGTACCTCGAGCAACCAATGATCAAGTTAAAAAAGCCATTGCTTTGATGAAGCGCATTGACTTGAAAGACTTTTCAGTCTGCCAATTTGCAAACCCTGGTAAGTTGCAACTTGTTTTGCAGTAATCTTGTAGCTTAAGGAATTCTTATCAGTCTCAAGAACTACTACTTCAAAAAGCAGCTTATCCTGTGATGGATTCTAATCACAATATTTTAGGTTTAAAGTGGATTTCATTTTGGTTCTGGTTATATGAAAATCAAGATGCTCTTAACATGATTTATTTCATTTCAAGTTTAAAGTCCAATAAACTTATAGAATTACCAGTAAATTCGTGTTAGCTAACACTCTTGTAAAACAGGAGAATACTGAGAGATTAAAATTTCTATCACTTTACGTGCAACCATTAAGTTGTATAATTTTGAAGCAATGCAAATTTTAATAACATCTATAAGTCCCTGTTCAACTTGTGTGATATATCTGCAATTTCGTATCAATGTCAACACTATTCAAGCGATATCAGTCTTAAAAACAATATGTTTAATGCTAGAAAGTTGACAATTACATAGTGCCTGTGCATAACATTTATCATACAATATATGCAATTATCATAATGCTTGACAATGTAGATTGACTTCTGTACTGAGAAGAGGATGCACTGGGTCAATCATGATATGAGTTTTTCATTTTAAAATTTCTATGTTATTCCTTTGTAATTTAACTGAATATCTCTTTGCAGCTTTGCAGAGACACTATGCAGTATTGCAGGCCCTTGCTCTAGAAGAAGATGACATGCCAAAAATCACAGATGAAACAGTCCCTGATGAAGAAGGCATGGCTAGGTAAGGACAAATTCTTGGTTGCATTTTACTTCATTTCCCTTTCTTTTGTTTGTTCTTTGCATAGCTTTTTGATGTTAAACTTAGCAAAATATTCATGTGTATGACCTGTAGGCCTGGAGTTGTTAAAGCAATTGAGGAATTCAAGCTTTCTGTTTATGGGGATGATTATGTCGAGCCTACTGATGAAAAAGTGACTGACGCCTCCCGGAAACGGAAAGCAGCTGCCATAAATGCTGCTAAGGAGTGTGCAAATTATGACTGGTCTGATCTTGCTGACACTGGAAAGGTTAAACTAGATGTCTTTTTAGTTTTTGCTTAAAGCTTTAGAGTTTGACAAATCAAGATCAGAACATGGCATGCCTAAAACAAATTATCAGGAGATATTGCCCTTTTCTATTCAGCAATTCAACTCTATCAATGGCAACTCTAGGCTTCATGTTTATGGTTATTCCAGGAAAACACTTTCCTGGGAAACCTTGTAGTTTGGTCCAAAGACGACTCGAGGGACATTTTCAATTTCCCCTATCCACTATGATGCGTGGCCTTCTGGAAAATTATATACCACCTTCGTTATATAATATCAAGGGTTTGTTTTTGTTACATCCAATGTGATGTTAGAGATGCAAAACAGACATGAAAATTCTAACAAAAAAAATGAGAAAAGCGAAAAAGTTGAGAACTCTAGCTCACTAATTCTAATGATGGGATCTCATTTATTGTTGATTTATGTTTTGCAGTTGAAGGAGTTGACAGTGACAGTATTGAAGTTATACTTGACAGCACACTGCCTTCCTGTTACAGGAAAGAAGGAAGTGCTGGTCACTCGCATATTAAAGCATATGGGCAAGTGACCGAGTATACAATGGATGTATCATGTAATTCTCCAATGTGATTTAAGCGTAACGTAAGGGAGCCTTATCCTCTTTCTCAAGGATATTGTAAAAACCTTTTTTGGCACAAACAGACATTCCAGTGCATGCTTTGCCCCTCCCTCAGTTGTGATGAAATTTTGCATTTCAATTTTTGTCGGGGCACAAGTAGAACTCAAAAGTCTTCGATGCCTAATGCTGAGAAGCGGTAACTTTAAAAGCATTATGGTGTACCGTAAAGGAGAAAAAAGTTTTTCATTTCCCCGTGAAGGGAAGGGTAAACACATGAAATGAGATCTGCGTATCACAATGGTTGAAAGTTCAAATGAAGAGGTTTCTATCAAACCCACCACTTCCTGCGTTTTGGAAAGGTAGAGGTACAAATACATTCCCATACACAGACGAGGAGAGAGTGCGCGAGCGTGTAGTTACCTTATTTTATAACTGAAGTTTAATTTTGTCTGGTATGGGGGAAATTGAAGAAATTCTATCCTATTTTAATTTAATTTTAAGATTAGAGTTTTATATAATTATCAGTGATCTAATTAGTAAAAATTATTAAAGATGCAATGTGATAACATTAAAAAATTGTGAAATACCTTTTATTTTAAATTGAACTAGAATTTTACCAATCCGAAACCAATGAATCACTTACAATATCATCTTAGAGTTTCATAATAATTAACCTTAGTGTGTACAGTATGAAATTGATTGTTCAATTTGGGGTTTCTAGTATTGTTGTGATGGAGCGAGTCAAATTCCCATGCTACCGAAACGATTCTTTTTGAACAAATTTTCAAAAGCAATACAATCTTGGTAATCTACAAGTAGATTGGTCTCAAATGGGATTCGATAGGGCATCTTTACAGTGACAGCCCAATTGCCCCGACCCATTCCTCGAGCTGTGACCCAAACCCAATCAATTTCCCTCCCTAAGCTCTGTTTCTTCAACGCTCCAGTTGGCTAGCTACCTACGTTGTCTAAAACCTCTCCGAAAACCCTCGATTCGGCTCAGTCATGTCTCTGTTCAAAACCCAAAACCCTCTTCACATTCCCTGCAAGTCTTTTTCGTTTCTTTCAATCTTGAGTCGAAACCTGGCATCATCTTCTTCTTCGCAAACAACCAAAAACCGGAACAAGAAGCCTCTTTCTATTCTTTTTGATGAAGTAGTAGGATTACGTGAAAAGGCAGAAAGCGAGAGCGAGCACGAGGGCGACAGCCATCGTGAGTTGAAAAATGGGTTGAAAGAATTGGAGAGGGAGGTGAGACATTTGCAAGCCGAATCAAATAATCGAATAAGTTTGAATGTGAATGTGAAGACAAAGCAAACTAAGAATGTAAAGGCAGAGGAAACTAAGAATGTAAAGAGTTTGGGTTTGTACTCTTTGTTTGTTGACAACAGCCGAGTAAAAGAAGAGAAGAATCCGATGAGAGAAGAGGAGCCAAGTCTTTTCAAGGAGCTTTCGCCAGAAATGGAGATGTTTGTGAGTCATTTGTATAAAGAAGGGTACTTTGAAAAAGCGAATTTCTTGCCTGGTGGTAGAAAAAAGTTGGATTTTAGTTGTTTTAACAATAGTTTCAGCAGGGATTTTATTAAGTATGCTGCGTACCAGTATGGGAAGGATCATCAAGAACTGGCCAAGTAAGATAGTCTTTTTATATTATTATTATTATTATTATTATTATTGGGTTATAGTTGTTTAATTCGTTCATTTATGTATTGATGTCCTTGGTCTAGCAAAACTTGGCACATGTTTTATATCTTTTCTGATTCAACTTCATATTTTTGTTCTAATTCTGTTTGCTTCTTTGTTGGCAACTGTGTCTGACCGTCATTGTACTCATAGTTGTGGAACATGTATTTTGGATTTACAGATGGTTGTCAGGCAGTGACTTGAAAAGGGTGGCCCTCTTTGGTTGTCCTTCCCTGTCGAGGAAGAATGTTTTTGCTGCCAAAGGATTGCGCAATTATTTTGACGTCCAAGAAGACACTGTAAGCTAATGTTTCAGTTAATCTCCTATGCTTCTGTCATTAATAATGCCCTGTTGCATATTTATTATGAAATCCCCTTTCCTTTTGTGTTTTTGCTTATTAACTACCTGCTTATCTCAGTACAACTTTGGGTTGATTCGGGAGTGCTAAAGAAAAGGCACTAAAATGCACAAGTGCTTATGCATTTTAGCTTTTGTTTTTAGCATTGTCTAAAATAAATTATTATTATACTTAATTGTATTCGTACAGTACTTCAAATACTATTTTTACTGGTATATAATTATGTAGTAATTTAAACCTCTAGTGTTAATTTTATAAGCACTTATATAGATTTAATAGTCAAACTCATTGATTATTGCTTATATTTTTAATTTAATAGTTATGTAGTGGTAATTAGCATTGCCAAACAGGCACTTAGCTAAAACTTCCTCCCTTTGCATTTGTTTCAGATATGTTGCAAATGTGCGTTAAAAGATTCGTGCCAGTTTGCTAATCAACTTGTCTGGAAGGATCAGGACAAGAATTTGAAACTGACTCAAGTTATGAGGGTTATCACTTTGTATGCTTTGGAGTCAGTTCCTCCTGAGTTGGATGTGCCTGACGAAGTAAAGGCTTCTGTCAGTCGATTGTTGAAGGAGATTATCAATCTAAGTCAAGCTACTATGTCATAGTCCAGGTAACATGGCAACATATTCACACTGGAGTTACTTAGCTTTCTTCATTCTTCTTACTTGTTATTGACTGCATATCAGTGTGGATAAAGATTATAGAGATGGGAAAATAGATGTCATTATCACAGGCATTCAAAAGCCTTGAGAAGGACAATTGAGATAAAAAGTGATGGCAGATGGTAGAATTGTCTGTTTTAGTAGCTGTTTTAGTTCCAGGCACAGTACATAAACTTGCTTCTTCATATGAAATTAGTCTACAGTTTTGCCAAATCTGAAATTCCTTTCAAGTTTTGGTTATTTTGTAAAATGCCAATATAAGATGCATTTACAAATTCTAAGGTGCATTGAGTTAGCAAAATGGCTGGTTGGAGAAAATTTTATGCGGACATTCTAGCACTCTTTTTGACCCATTGATTTAGGTTTTATTATGGAAGTGGCTTTTGTTAGTTGTGTGCTCATATTGAAGTATGGAATTTGTGTAATGTGCAATGTACAACTTATATAATATTGAAGTCAGATTTATGATATTTTATACCGTATATTTTATGAAGAATTATACCTTGTAAGCCAATTTTGCCGGATGTTATGATCAATAATTAGTCTAGAAAAAAACATTCTGCTCTTGCGATGAAAGTGATGTCAAAAGCTGTATGAATTTCTTCTGGAAAAACAAAAACAAAACATAAGATGAATTGGAAGATCTGGGTGATGTGCAATCTGGAACCAATAAGGCTCAGAGGTGTCAAAGAGGAAGAAAGATTTGTAAAGTAACTGGGTAATGTGGTGGAATGTCTACATTATCCAGAAAGTTCTTTAATTGAGTCAGATTTTGAACCAGTCTTTCCATGAGCAGCAATCATCAGTTTCTTCCCAAGACTTCATTTTCGGACAACAAATTTCATCACAACCGAGAGAATCTCTATTGTGGAAGGAGAAGAGTTGTTTAAACTGGAGCAATGCAGAAGACTGGTCATCAGGGCTCAATTTTGAAGAAGTTTGAGAATACAAGAGCAACAATTGAATGGAGAAAAGTTCACACCTAATTGAATAACTGTGGCATATTTGTTGAGGATAGCAAACTAAAAGAACAGATGTGACTGTCAAACAGAAGTGATATCGAGGATTAGTATATGTAATCTAACTTTTTCACAAGAAACAAATTAATTTATTGTTTACTGGTGCAAATGGGGAGTAGAAAGCTAATTTTGGTAGCACCAATATTATACGTCCACCAGGTTTTGGCACATTCACACTCAAATGGCTGATACACATGCCAAACCACCCCTGTGAAGGGGTTCTTCCTTTAATGTTTTCTCAGGTTTGAGCAAAGTTATACAACAAAGAAATATGCAAAAAAACAGATTATGGAAAAATAGGTGAATGATAGTAATGGCAGTGCATATGTTGGAAATTACTTGTGCATTGCTGCGTTGCATTTCATGTATCTTGATGAAGAGTGAAATGAAAACTAGAAAAAAAAACCGCAAAATATGAACATTTGGATGAAGTTACAGATTTTGTTTTTTGGTAATTATATGCCCATAAATAGAGGCACATTATTTTAACAGAGCGGGTTGGCAGGATTTACCCCGAGAAAGTATTTGCATATGCACCAATAATTCCTCCTTGCTTTGCGTTTCTTCTTCTGCCTTTTCTTTCTATGGCGTTCTCTTTCAATTATCCTTACTAACCATTGAGGCTTCCAATTTGAATTTGCAGTATATCCCATAATAATTCCAAGCACCATTCCACATCCATAGCCAGTCAGCACAACTTTCCTACCAAATCCATTTTCGGATTCTGCATTATCATCTGATGCTGAGAATTGTTGTGCAGGTTCACCTGTGCTACAGTTGGTTGAAAGTGGAGATTGGCATAGTCCCAAGTTTCCACTGTATGAATCATTCAAGAACGTAAGAAATTGGTTCCCTTGAGGTATAAGTCCCAGAAGTTTGTTTTGTGACAGGTTCAGAGTAAAGAGAAATGTCAAACTTGTCAACTGCCATGGAATTTCTCCATCAAGCTTGTTTGAAGAGATGTCGAAGGACTCTAGAAGTGTCAAATTTACCTGGGATGAAGGGATATTACCTGTTAGAATGTTTTGAGAAAGATTGAGGAGACGGAGTGAATGAAGCTTCCCAATTAGTTCAGGAAATTTCCCATGAAAGCTATTTTTCAAAAACTCAATGGTAGTAAAGGTATTAAGACTTTTCTCAAGCTTAACGTCCAGCCGTTTTGCTTGATTTGAAGCATTTGATTTACTTGGACTTAAACTTCAATAACTTTGAAAGAATTCAGATTCCCAGATTCCTTGGTTACGTGAAGAATTTAAGATATTTGTATGTATCTGGAGCAGGATTTGTTGGATTAGTTCCACAGCAACTTGGAAATATCTCTAATCTGCAAAATCTTGATCTTCGTCTCTCTCATAATCTATAGGTTAAGAATGCATTTTGGCTAGCACTTTCTTGACGAGAGCACCTAGATTTGATTGGTGTGAACCTTAGCTAAGCCTCTGGCTGGCTGTTGGCCATTAACAGACTTCCTCGTTTAGCCATCTTGAGTACCTCTCTTAGGGACAACAGCTTTACGAGGTACAATTTTAGGTGATATGGGAAACCTAACTTCTTTGAAAAAGATTGATCTTTCATTTAATTTTGAACTTGGAAGGAAAAGTACCAAGATCTGAAGTCTTTGATATTTTCTCAGGATGTGTTGCAGTTGTGCCGGAGCCACTGGAATTGAGTCACCATAAACTTTTTGGTCATTTGACTGATCAACTTGGACAATTCAAAATTTTAAACACTCTTGACCTGAGTTAAATTTAATCTCTGGTTCCATTTCAATGTCACAAGGGTAACTTCCATTTTTGCAAAGCAAGATTTTTCTTGCAACGAGTTGGACGGAACCCTTTCCGAAATTCAGTTTGCCAATCTCACAAGTCAGGTATTTGGAAGTTATACAATGTTGAAAGTTAGTCCTGATTGGATTCCTCCCTGTCGACTGGATATTGCGATCTTGTCATTAGAGGCCTCAATTTCCATTGTGGATTTCTTCTCAGAAGCTTTCAAATGTCATTGAAACTCAAGACTCAAATATCTTAGGGACCCCTACTTGGTTTTGGAAATCTTCTTCCGTGATTACTTATTTAAACCTTTCTCATAACCAAATTCATGCGGAAATACCAAATTTAATATACCTATTATGTCTCTTGACTTGAGTTGGAGTAATTTTTTCTGGTCCAATGCCTCTTAAATCCTCCTATGCCTTGTATTCACTTGATCAGTGATCTTTCCCACAATGCTTTGTCAGGATCCATTTTTTCCTTTTTGTGTATGGTTAGTGAACAGCGCATGGCAACAATAGTGGTCAAACTTGAAAACAACTTTTTATCCGGAGAATTAACTGACTGTTGGTCAGACTGACAAGACTTGCATGTCTTGAATTAGGGTAATATATTTACAGGTATTGTTCCAACCTCCAAGGAAACCTTAAGCTGTCTTCAACCACTTCACCTCCACAGAAAACAACCTTTCTGGAAAAATACCAATGTCACTCAAAAATTGTAGAAACTTGGAAGTACTTGACGTTAGTGAAAATAAGTTTTCTCTCAACCTTCACTCCAATATATCCCATGGTCTTTTACAATTGGAGCTTTGTCGTTTGGGTTATTTACAGATCTTAGTCCTTTCTGATAAGGACATACCAAGATGTATCAATAACTTCACTGCCGTGGAGACAACAGATGCATATGTTGATAGTTCTATAAAGTGTCGAAAGAGGAGATCTTGTCGAGAATACATTATTTGTGATGAAAGGCGAAACAAATGAATATAGCATCAATCTTAATCTGTTAAGAGGATAGACCTTTCCAATAATAATTTCTCAAATTATACTTTAATTGCAAAGATAATATAAATATGGTAAAATATTTAGTTAATAAGTGAAAATTGAGTAATTAACGAGAGAATTATCTATTTCCAGTAAAATTTTCTAATGCTAATAATTACATTTAACACCTTTCAATCTGCTAATGGTTAAGCTAACTAATTCGTCATCCAGCTGCAGCAGCTCAGCAAGTAGCAACTCAGCACATCTTCTTCATTCGTCAGGTGGAAGCTTAAGCTTCAAATTCAGTTGCTGAGCTGGTATCTTCATCTGGTAGCTTAACCTGCCTGCATTGCTTCAGCAGCTTTCTTATCCTTGATTTGCTTTAGCAGCTTCACTAACCTTGACAATGCTATCAGGAGAGATATTGATGCAATAGAAACAACTAGCATCATCTTCGGGTACACAAAACGTAATTCCCTTTATTTGCAATAATCTATAAGAAGATTAAAAATAAATTTACTGACATCTTCTTACAGCAGTAAACCAAGAAAGCTAGGAATCTGATGAATTCCTTCAAAGTTATTGTCAGTTAAGTACAAGTAAAGCAAATGCTTAAAATCAAGTAAAGATGCATTGTTTTTACCGACCAATCTTGACCTCTTCTAATCTTCATATTCTTCATCAGAAATGTTCAACGGATTTCTAAGATGGAGCTGAATCACATCGCCTGTGAAGTTGTCGCTCACAAGACCAAACCATGTACTATTATTGTCTTTGTCACCTAAACGAGCAGCAAGCAGGTTGGAAGGATCTTCGACATTATCCTTGAACCTTAAAAGTGCTTTTCTCTGACTTTCACTGCAATCTTTGTAAGCGCTTCCATTGCAGAAGCCAATGTTGATGGTTGCCATGGCAATTAGTGACTCAAAGAAATGAAAGACAACAATTCCACTACTCGTGCCTGACTTCATCACCATTCACCTATTGAAGTAGAAATTGTAGAAGGAAAATGAGATTCATCTTAATGTTTTTAGCTTGCTGCTATTTATAGTATTCTTGCAGCAATCAATTTGTTTGTTGGTTATGATACAATTCTTGTGTCACCCGTAAAGGATGACACAAGACAATGTTCATTCATTTGGTAACACAGCATTCGACTTTTGAGGTAATAGAGAGACAGAAAATCGTCAGTTTTCTACCCACAAAGACAGTACACCGAGCTTTGTGAGTTTCTCTTAGAATCTTATCTACCACAGACTAGCGGTGCTGTAAATTTCTGACGTTCTTGTTGAACTTGTTGTCATGTAAACAAAATACAGTACTTGAGAATATGTAATAAATAACTTAATTTTCGTACATTTAATGTAAGTTTATGGTTCTTCAACTGATTATTAAAACTACATAAAACAACATAGCAAGCATCAAACACTTAGAAAATTAGACATCTAGTAACATTTGTCCCAGTTACGTAAAATTTGTCCCAGAGCTGGTTCAAGAAACGGTAGTATATACACCTCCATCTTCTGCTGACAAACAAGGGAACCAATACAACCCAGAAGCCCATCACAAATCCAAGTGCCATGGTTACATAAAACGCCCAATCCACTTTTTGTTCGTCATTTCCATCGTCATAATGTGGTACCAGTTTTCTCTAGAGGAGATCCACAAAGTTCGTTACCCGTAAAACTGGATGGATCAAAGCTTTGCAGTTGAGTCCTTAAAGGAATTTCTCCGGTCAATTTGTTATTGGACAAGTTCAAGTAAAATGTTAGCTTTGAAATACTCTGGGGGATTTCACCAGACAATTGGTTTGCAGAGACATCAATGGATTCTAATGATTTCATAGCACCAATGCTCTCAGAAATTGTTCCAATGAACGAATTATGTGACAAATTCAATGACAGCAATGCTCCAAGATTTGTGATTTCCAAAGGTATTTCTCCTGATAGATTATTTCTAGAAAGGTCTATGCTTCTTACAAGATTAAGAATGGTGTTATATTCAACTGTTTTACCTTTAATCACAAGTGACGTATTCTCGATCACATCTTGATAAACTATATCATCATATGCAAACTTGCCTGCTGTCACCATGCTACCAAAATTATTTACACATCTCGGTATGGGTCGCGAGAGATTGTTATCTGCAAGGTCTAAGATCTGTAAATAACCTAAATCACAAAGTTGCACGGGCAAGGCCATGGAATTTATTGGAATGAAGGCTAAGAACTTTTACCTGTGAAACACTTTCCCCGAGCCATTTCGGAACATTTCCTGTGAACTTATTTTCACTCAGGTCAAGTACTCCTAATTTTGTACAATTTTTGAGTGACATGGGTATTGCTCCAGAAAGATTGCTTTTGTAGAGGTGAAGTGACCGAAGAGAACTTAAAGTTCCTATAGAGCTTGGAAGGATACCCGTAAACTCATCGTTACCTAAGTTTAAAAGATGTAAGTTTGGACAACTCGACAACAATCAGGTATTTCTCCAGATAAAAAATTGTTTTCGTGTTGAGCACACGAATTCCCATTGGCTCTCTTGCACTCGTACAAATAAGTGAGAAAAACAATCTGAGCATTTTAGCACAACTACGCGACGAAGTGTGTTCATGTGTAGCAGCCAGTCAGAGGCTTTGCTAAGATTCACATTACTCAAATCAAGTTGCTCGAGCAAAGAAAGATTAGATAGCCAATTTAAGTTCTCTACATACAACTTGCCTAGGTAATCGTGATTGAGGTCAAGATATTGCAGATGGGAGAGATTTCCAAGTTAAGGAGGAATCAATCCCTCAAATCTAGACTTGGAGAGATTAAGATACTCTAGATTTGTCATGGAACAAAGAAATGTAGGAATCTAGTGATTTGCTGAAAAATTATTACCACTTAAGTCCAAGTACACCAAATGCTTAAGATCAAGTAAGGATGGATTTATCTTACCAACCAACATTGACCTCGCATATCCAGGATCAGAAAATTCGAACGGATTCCCAAGGCGAAGTCGAAGAACATGGCCTGTGAAGTTGTCACAAACAACACTAGCCCATCTACAACAATCTTCATCACCAGTCCAAGAGGCAAGCCGGTTGGAAGGATCTTTGAGGTCTTTCTTGAACCTTAAAAGTGCTTGTCTCTCTATTTCAATGCAACCCACGTCAGAGCTTCCATTGCAGAAGCTAACGTTGATGGTTGATATCGCAAGTAGTAGCTCAAAGAAAAAAAGGGCAACAACTCTACTCATGCCTGATTTCATCACCGTTCGGCTTTGGTAGAAATTATAGTAAGAAGGAAATGTGGATGATCACCATGTTATCAATTTGGTGCTATATATAGAAGTGTTTTGTTACATTCCGTCTAGTAAGATGTTCCTTGTACATAATCTTAATTTATCCAATGAGTATGTAATCCAATTCAGAAAAATGTAGCTAATTTTTTTTTAATCTTTTGTTGACTTCGGTTTCTTCTCTGACAACTACTTGCAGAGAAGTAATACATGTAGAAAACCATCTATTTCTTACCCAACACAAAATCAAACATAGTTCTCGTGTCCATGAAGAAAGAAATCAGGTTGTGAAAACCTGCAAATCGCGGGTCGTCTCCCCAACACCATGCATAAAGTTCGAGAATTTCCACAAAATGCTTGGGTCGTATAGAGTTTGCTCAGTTCAACTTTCGTTGAGAATGTCGGTCCTTTCTTGGCATTTTCTTTTACGTGTTTTCTTCAAATGAAAAAACAAAGTCTTTTCATTTGTTGTAATCCTTCCCACAAATGGTCAAAACACAGGGTATCCAAAAAATAAATGAGAGAAATCTGTAATTGACACATCTAAAGTGAAGAGAAGACTATCTTCCTCCTCTTTTCTAAGTGTCTTTTTCTTCATTTATTTGGAAAGAGATGATGGGTGGCGAGCAGTAAAGTTGCTGTTGGAGACGTTCAGAGAATGCAAGTAGTGTAAGATAACCAAGTGATTAAAGAATTTATCCAGTGAAATTGCAGGTTGAATCAAGGTGTTCAGATTTTTGGTGAGAGTCATAAGGTAATTAATTCGCCTGGAAACTTGTGACAGAGACATCAAAGAAAGATTAACCTGATAGGGAACCAGAAATAATTAGATTAATATTGGAGACATCACCAAAATCCTAATAAATATATAGAAGAAAACCGATGGACCAACCCTTCATTCCAAAAAAGAATAAAACATAATGAGACGAAATGGTTCTGAATTCCTTCCGTTTATTAATTTATTTAGTGTTTTTACCGTAGCGTTTAGCTGCTAAACGAGAAAACAATGGCGGACTGAGTACTTCGAGCATACGAGGACAACTTAGAAATAGAAGTGTAAAGTCCCTTTATCTATTACATTTCGCAAACACGATAACTATGGAAAAGGTAGAAATGAGCCGGAAGTGGATTGGACATTATATGTAAGCGTGGCACTTGGTTTAGAGAGGGGCATCTGGGGTGTGTATAGTTCCTTTGTTTGTCAGCAGAAGATGGAGGAGATCCACAGAGTTCATGTGCTTGACGAATTTCTCCCATTAACTTATTACTGGATAAGTTCAGGTAACTCAAAAATGTCAGAATTGAAAAACTCTGGGATTTTTCCAGAAAGCTGGTTTGCAGAGAAATCAATGGCTCATAGCACCAGTGCTCCCAGGAATTGCTCCACTGAGCAGGAATTTAACGATTGTTAACTTCTCCTGAGAAGTTATTTATAGAAAGGTCGTAAATCTGATCAGATTAAGAACGGTGCTTATATTCAACTGTTTTACCTTTCATCGCAAGTATAACGCATTTTCAAAAATTTCTCCAATTTTTGATGTATCATCATACCCAAAAAGACCAAAAAGAGTTGTTAGTTGTTATCGTGGCACCAAATGCAAAGTTGTCCGTCGCCACGATGGTACTGAGGTTATTGATACATTTTGGTACGGTGCAGAGAGGCTGTTATTTGCAAGGTTTAAAATCTGCAAATCAACCAGCAGGTTCCAATGGTAAAAAGCCATGGAAGTCATTTTGAGCGAAGCTAGAGAACCTTTAAACTTAAAAGACTTTCTCCAATCCATGTTAGGAACATTTCCGATAAAAACTCATTTTCCGAGAGAACTTGAAAGAAATCAAGTAACTATCCTGGCACCTTGGTTCCAGATGGAATAATTAATTGTTTATATCTTGTGGTGCTTTCAGGTATAACAAGTTGGTTTCTACACCAGAATTGGAGTCCACTTCTAGCATTCTGTCAAACAAATCGTGAGACCAATTCATTCTTTGAAATCTAAAATAAGTAACAAAACTAAACCCAATCAAAGCACATCCTGAATGGTATCTGCAATCGTAAACAAACACCATCATGGCTCAAATAAACTAACTGTAATATTACATTGGCCTTCTAGACAACAAAATATATAAACTTAGATCCGATAAAGGGAATATAGAACTCAAATTTCAGACATATTGTACTAGAAAAATCAACACCTAAGCTTACATAACAAGGCAGAAAGTGCCATCAAATAACACCAAAACTCCTGAATCCTTCAAATCATGTAGATTCGACAAATAAGAAGTCACAGCATGATGTAACTAGTTTTTATTATTAAAGATAGGAAAAAGTACGTTAAGGAGATCATACAGGGCTGAGGAGCTGATATAGCTGGGGCTTGGGATCAGAGTTCATGCCAATGACGATGACAAGCGGGATGAAACCATAGTGGGTGATGACTTTGGCCTTTTTCATGGCCCAAGTGCTCCACTCTTTCAAACTATCCGCTGCTGTTTTCTCTTCTGATGCTTTTGATCCCTTCACGCTCTTGCCTTTGGTCTTAAGTGATACTCTTGAAGCCATTATGTAGCTGCTCTCTCTGCTGGGTTAGATAGGACTCTCTTTTGCACCTGCATATGCCAATAAACACAATCTGATAAATCTGAACAAGCAAACAGCATTAGATTGAAAAAATCACACTGCATTCTTAATATAGAATGAAGCATTTCCAAGCAGAGTTAAATATAATAATAACCAACATGTGCAAACCACCTAGAAAAATTAAGGAGGCTATTCTAACCAACCTAGTAAAATCATCTTTTCTGCAAAATTCAAAATCACGGAGCACTATTTCTCTCTTCTTTTTACCCCTTGTTCTGCAACAACACACAACACATATTTTCTCCAGCACTCAATCAGAAGCTGGACTCAATATCTGGAAAATACCACTTGAAATTTTTCTTATGATTAACAAGCTAGCTTTGAATCCATAATATTGTGGAGCATGCATATCATCAACTACAAATACAATCACTTTCCCATTCTTAGTTAACCTGTAAGCCTTGCAAACAAAAATTATTACCTTTTCGGTTATTATTCGATGTTGTGATTTAAATGTCATAAGAATGAAATTTCAATATAAAATCTAATATTAACCGTAAATTCTTTAACATCCTTCGAGATACAAATAAAATTTCTTGTTCAACAACAATACATGCAACTAATTATCATATCATAACACTAAATTGTAAGATAAAAATAAAATAAAATTGAACTGCTTTAGTCCCGGAGTACAGTAACAAACGGTCGAGACGGAACTTACAGCGGCGGGGCTTTGATGGATACGAAACATAGAACTAATAATTGACTAATTCTTTTTCATACCAAAAAAAAAGAACGAATACAAAGTATTTACGTACGATGAAGAATTCCGGCGACCTGAAGGCAACAGATGGACCACCGGCAACGAGAAACAGCTGCTGATGTGTGGTGGGAGCGGTACGCCGTGTTGAGGGGTAGAGTAATGGAGAGGAGACTAGAAGCGGCAGCAGTCGAGGGCTTGAGAAAGTGGTGGACGTATTAAATGGCCGGGCAAGTCAAGTACGTTATGGGCCTGGTTCCTTCCATACGCGTATCGGCTTGCAGCTTAACTGGACTAATTTATGTTTTGAGGTCCATAAGTCGAAGAGGGTGGTGTAAGTTTGCCCCGAAGAGTTTTTTAAAAGACATTCTTAACCTTGGAAGTCAACCCGACCCGGAAAATTCATCGACACCCGCGTATAAAACCCCAGTACTGGGGGAGTTGGCGGGAAAATTGGTGCCCTTGAAGAGTCTATTTCCCTTATCTCAAACCTCACACAATGTCAGAAATCGAGACCCTGTGTATTCCTGACGAGATTCAAGCTCTCGTCTCTGATCATCTCCAAGTGGTAGCTTCTATGTCTTCTTGTTGATCTCTCCATTAGATTATTTATTCTATTTTTTGTTTTAATTTTCTATCATTTGTTGTTTTTCTACTGCGAATTGAACTCTTTATGATGCTAATTTTACTAGGATTTTATTAAATTTGCATCTGCTGCGGAATGGTTGTTGAAACGGTGAAAGAATTTCTGGGTTTTTGCTAGAAACGGAGCTTTTAAATTTAATTGTCTTACTCGGTGAAACTAGAGAGTCTATTTTTCTTGTGATTTCTCTTGGTAGGCATTCAATGTCTAATTGAACGATGTAGTGAAAATGTTCTGTTGTAAAAGAGAACTAAATGGGTTTAAACTTGTCTGGTACTAATAAATCCATAGTGTCTTGACCACCAGACACGGAGATTGAGGGATCTGGAAAATTTCCCATGTTTAGAACTCGGTGAATATAGAAAGAAAGTTCAAGGGATTTCTTGGTATTGAAAAACGAGAGAGAGATAAATGAGCGAAAATAATGAATTTACTTTTTATAATTGCCTTTAGTGGCAATTTGACACGGAGATTGATGTGAGGTTTTGTTTTTCAAGATTATAAGTGATGCTTAAATTTCCTAAACAATATTTGTTGTTAAAAATTCTTCGCTGAGTGTGTTAAGCATCAGTATTTGTTAAGAATTTATACTTCCAGTGATACAAACACATCACTTACTGTTCCTTTACATCCTTTATTTTTGGTCTGCATTTGTTTATTAACCTTCTACACCTCTTGTGTTCATTGAGTTGGGATTATGTACTCGCTCATTTATCTCTCTACACAGCATCTTCTACCAAGTTCTGTATTTCAGGCTTTCTTTGGTTAGATATGTAGAAATGCAAATTGCTTCTTTGTGTTAGTGGTCTTGTAATTTTAATGACTTAAGACATTGTAAGCTATGCATACTCTTTTTTGAGAGCTGCAATTGCATGAGCAAATTATTGACATGAATGATGATACTTCTCAGGTTTCATATAAGTGGCTGAGTCGCAAATTTTTGGTGTCCTCAAATACTGCAAAGAGGTAGGAATCTCTCCGTCTACAAATGCTTGTGTTTTTAGGTCTTGTGCTGAATATGGTTGTACTTTATATTTTGTTTTTCCTGATACAACAACTTGTGAATATTATGTCTAGGTTGCTTCAAGAGTTTGTTGAGAAACATGGAAGTGGGTTGGAAGTAGTATATACTTTATCTGGCTGGTTGAAGAGTTGTCCTCTGAATTATAATGTAAGGCTTGTGTCTGGGCCTAAGCTCGCAGGTTAGATTTTTCATTGAAAGTTGTACGGTTACATTTGTTCTAATTATTGTGTCCAAATGAGAGAGAGAGAGAGAGAGAGGAGAGAGAGAGAGAGGAGAGAGGATGGTTTTGCTAAGACAACTTGATTAGCTTTGCACAAAACCTAGAAACTGCAATACATCAAATTGTTGCAACTTTTCTTTTCTAGTGAAGCATGATCAACATCAACTTCCATTTTTTCCTTTAAAAATTGAGATGGTTTGCTTTAATTAGTAACCAATGAATGGATTCTAGTTTTTAGACTTCTATTTTGAAGGAAATTCTTGAAATATGTATGACAAGCTCCATTTTGCTTTCTAGTTGATGTTACCAAAATCCTTCATATGCACCAAAAGATTTGATGAGCCGTATCACTATTTTGAATTATGCTGTTAATGATTCATTTTCTCCCTTGCAGAAGCCAAGCAGGAGTTTGATGGCAGTTGCTCAGTTCAGGTCTATAGTGTGCAAGCTTGCATCCCAAAGGATCCAGCAGCACTTTGGAATGCTGAATATGTTCAAGCAGAAGAGCTCTTCAAGCAGCCTTTTGTCCTTAACAATTGCTTGAGAGATAATAGGTATGGCTATGTGTTATGTATTATGGCTTCTACTCCTTAGACTTGGAAGCTTAAATAATGGGTATGAAACAAAATCTTCTATTTTTATCAGGTTCTGTGGGATTTCAAATTCCTCTGTCAAGCGCAACATTGAGGGAACTCCTCTGAGCAATGTTTCTGGGCAGCCCAAAAGTGCAGGGAATTCAAGCCTGCCCAAAACTAGTTCTACATGTCAAAACTATACAGCACCTCAGCAAAATAAAATTCAGAAATCAAGCCCAAAGGTGAATCTGCTGTCATCCAATGTGGCAAATGATGTGAAAGGTGTACGTAATTGCACAGGAGTTCATGATCAAGCTGCCAAGCCTTCTGCTGATAAAGAAAAAGTTCAACCGTTGCCTGCTAGTAAAAAACATAAAAGCTCTTGTGGTAATGGAGGTTTATTAGCAAATTTATGGGGTCGTGCATCTGCAAAGCCAAAGCCCGATTGTGCACCAGCTGTTGGTGATAATTATTTTCAAA
Organism: Xylocarpus granatum; assembly: GCA_019650275.1. NCBI lineage: Eukaryota > Viridiplantae > Streptophyta > Magnoliopsida > Sapindales > Meliaceae > Xylocarpus > Xylocarpus granatum. The sequence continues at coordinate 117,027 of BNST01002204.1, forward strand.
TCCTACTGACTGGCTCCTTCTGATTTAATTCAATATTGTACAAATTGTGGTTATTAATCTTTTCAACAAACATATATTCTGCCTAGTCTAGAATCTAGAATAATTTTAGCTGACTCTTTCCTTTTTGTTTTTATTTTCTTTTTCACAGTATTAGCCAGTGTAGAAGCTCAAATTTGTGATTGTGAAGCAGTAGAGGATGGTAAGAGTGAAGATGATGCTGAAGAGATCAATTTCAGAAGAGCTTCCAATGCTGAAGGCAATAGGAAAAGGAAGGTACTTATTGATTTCTCAGATGATGATGAGTATGAAGATGCTGTCAAATTGGCATCACCTTGTCTTCCAAAAGGACAGGCATGTCTAGATCCAGAGCAAAGTAAAAGAGACGTGGTTACTGAAAAACCCACGTTGATGTATAATGAGCTAAAAGAGGATAAACTAAAGGTCGATGCAGAGAAAGCAATTGATCAGGAATCTAAACAATTACAGAGGGAAGATTCTTCAGTTGTCAGCAAGAGAATGAATACTGAAACTTCCTTTTCTGAAAAGGTCCAGAATGGTGCTCATGAAAATGATGAAAATGAGGATAAAATGGCTGATTCTGTTCTGAGCTCATCTAAAAGAAGAAAAGTTTTGAAGACCTGGATTGATGAGCGTGGGAGAGAAGGTATATACATGTTGTATTTGTTGATCTCCTGAAAGATATGAGTTACATTTGTGGTGTCATTAGTTTTGTGCTTGAACAAACCAATGAAAAACTCTGAATGATCATCACTTGCTGGCTTTATTGAAACACTATTATGGTACTTTGGTTGCCAAAAAATTCAAAGTGCCATGTGCATACACTTTCCTTAGATGTGATTTTCTAAAACAACTGGTCATAATTTCTTGATATGTTAAATAACATATCTTTTTCCTCTCCAGTAACTGAAGTCTTCTGGGAGGGTGAGGAATGTGAAACAAAGAAAGCTGACAGTGAGGCAATGAAGAAAGCAGACAGTACGACAAAGAAAGCTGAGAGCAATGCAGTCACAAATAATTTTAAAAGGTTAGGGCTGTTTGTACTTTTGGCCACTTGTGTATCATCATTTATTTGGTTTTCATTTCCAGATTACAGTTCATTGTTTACTTTTGGTTTTGTTGTTTGCTAAGGAAAAGCTTATTTATTTTATAAATAGTCCCATAGACTTCCTCATTTTATTGATAAGAAAAGTTATGCATGTAAATGTAAAATGCTTCACATATTGCCTCTCCAATAAGATTAATTGAAACTGGGCTTGCTTTTTGAGTTGCTCAGCGCTCATCAGTAATTTGTCTATGCTAACACAATTTTGAAGGCATTTCTTGTGCTTCTCTCAGCCAAGCTTAAGCACATGTCTATGCATTAGATTGCCAATTTTCAAAATTGAGTATTATTACAGTGGTTTTAGTTGTCTGTCAGTGTCTAGCAACTGTTCTGACTGTTGGTTTCATGTAATCATGCCAGGCCTCCGGCAGCAAAGAAGTCTCCGGCATTAGAAAGCACCGCACCATCTAATACAGGTAGTAAAGCAGGAAACAAGAAAGCAGGGAATCAGAAGGATCCTAAGCAAGGCAACATTCTGTCTTTCTTTAAGAGGGCATGAAGACTGAAGAGACTTCAGTTTTGTGCATGTAACTCTTTTTTTTTAATGGTTCTGTAGAGATGGTTTCCAACCCACTTAATTAATGTTCATAGTTGGCGAGTTAGAATGCAGTATGTGGTTCTATAATCAATTAAATTTTGGACACTGGGTTTCAAAGTATGGGTGCAGGTTAAAGGGTATCTTTTGACATCAAGATTCCCCTGGTGGCGTTATAGGGAATCTGTGAAAATATATTTGTTCGATTGTGCGAGTTAAAATCCAGCATGTGGGATTTTAGGGAATTCAATTGTTAATTCTTCTTTGTTTCAAAGTCTGATGCTAGTAAAATTGAATTCTCTACCCGATAAAAATTTTAGGATTCATAAATTAATTTAAGATTTTTATTGTCAATAAAACATAACCATATAACCACCTGCATTGAAGTTTTATTTCATACGTGATTTCAGAACAAGTTTCCTAAGCTTGAAAACGCAAAATGAATCCAAACACTAAATGAACGTTAACCCACAATTGAAATTAATCCAAATCAAGAAATGGTTGGTTATCTCTTGAAGCCTGTAAATACTGGATCGAACAAGCCCTTTTGTCGTGTTTGGTACATTTTGGTAAAGTTTGTGTTCTCCCATTGTGTCTACAATTTGCCTCTCTCCAGGAGAACTGCATATATATCAAGCACCTGTGCTATTAATGCCATCTACGGACAATCATCCAGTAGAAGGATTTTAATGCGAGACTTTTTCTTTCACATAATCCAGACAGATGTTATGCTCTTAAACAATATGCCGGAACTTTCAGCTAAAACAACAACAAAATAATAATAATAGTAATAATAATGAGCAGAGTACCTCTTTTATCATAGCAAATTGTCAAATCAGCATTTTGAACAATGTGTAGTTTCATGTTGAAGTGCAGAAAGTGGACATTTACAAAAATGCCGCTCTGCGGTTGTTTACCAGAAACAGGTTGTGATAATTGACAATATTTAATCCAGCATATATAGATGACAAAACTCAGTCACTGCTGTACAATGCCTCTTACAATATTGTCTAAATAGAGTGATGCTTGTATTTTATCATGCCCGTCGTGTTTTTCATAATCCATATTCTACCTGTTCTTCTCCATATCCTTGGACAACCAATTTACGGATCCAGTGCCCTCTTGTCTTATTTTACACTCTAGTTCTCCGTTGTTTACTCCACTTAGCATTCCTTAGCCATATTTATTTGTCATGTCTTTCAAAGTTATTTCCTATCTGAAACAATAATTAATTGGCCAGTTACATCATGCCTACTAAAGTTTTCACGCCGCAATACATCATGCCCGGGGGATTATTGTTACTTGGGTTCGTAAGCACATCCATCCAAACAAGCTTAGCGTCAGTTAACCAACACTTAAACACATGCACGTGTTTCGAGCTTATTCATAATTTGTCCAGGAAAAACAAAAAATGTTCATTTATGAGGAATTGGTTCTGGGTAGAACAACTAACAAAAATGTTAATAGAGAATGTTTACTGTGCCATGCCCCAGAAATCAGGCACTTGAAAGCAGAATGATTCTTCAAATTGTTTAGAGCACAATGGCATTAGAATCTGAAAAGCTGTAACTACAATAAGAAAACAAAAACACGACTACACATTTGAGACTATTAGAACCTGTGCTTCCAACAAAAGTTTCCTTTAGAGTGGGGGCAGCAGCCAGATTCTGGAAACTAGGCAATTTTTATGAAAAACAAACCCTTAATTGTAGTTTTGATTGAACTGCCAGAGGTACGCATTCATGTTGAAAGAAAGATGAAACCCAAAAAATGAAAAGGGCAAGCTATTACATTCAAAAGCGGTAGGAATAATTGCCATACTTGCTCCTCATACTGTAATGGTCAAACTTTAGGTTGTCATAATCAACTGGCTTCATCTCACCGGGTTTTGGCTCCAACCCACTTGATCCAAAAACTGCTTCTCCACTTTTATCGCGCTGATGATACCTTGTTCTTTCTTTCTGGCTCTTGGACTTGCTGTAGGAAGGAGGAATCTCACCCAAACCATAGAATTCAGCATACTCTTGCCTTTTTGAAGACCGGTGCTTAGTTGATAATGAAGGATCCTTAAAACTGGCAGATTTGATCTTTGGTGGCTTCATATCTGAATATTTTTCATTTGAGCTAGGAGTACGGATTTGATGTGTTTCGGGTACAGGAGCAGCTGACTTCTGTCTTTGCACTGATGGGGGCTCAGCTTTGTCTTCAGGCATCCTGAGAGTATCCCTCAGCGGTGTCAGGTTTCCCTTGGATCCAATGGATCTGAAATGAGAGGGGACAAAGCAAAGGAATATGCCACCAATTGCCTCAACCGCAAGCTTAGATAGATCAATGACAAGTTGTCCAAAAGATGGCCATACTGGATCCTCTTTCGTGCTCTCCACTATTGGAGTTGGTTTGTCTTTACTTGACTGTTCTTTGAATTCACTCTGTTCATTATATTTGCTGGCTGAAGGTTGTTGCTACACCGGTGCAAGGAGGAGATTAAGCCAACAATGCAGTGAATAATTTGTTTGAGCAGCAGTATACAAGATGAAATATATAAGATGCTTTGTGCTTCAAAGGCCGGAGGAAATATAAGTTAGGAATACTATAACAGAATGAATGGCAACAATGCTAACTCATTAGTTCACTTTTCTACAATATATAGAAATTGTCCTAGAGCATATACACAGTTAAAACATGAATGGCATTAATTTGAATAATGTCATAAATGCCATCAATTGCTCTATATACTGTTATTGTTGGACTAGATCTAAGCATCTTAACTTTCTGTACGGTATATTTCTGTTATCAAAGAAATAAAAGTAAAATTAAAGAGTTAAGATATATACCGTCCTCGAGAAGAAAGAAGGTCCAAATCCCTGCTGAAGCATGCAGGTAGCATATCCAACCAAGACAGCCCCAACAACCATAAGGATATCTTCAAAATACCAGTCAACTTGTCAGTTAGCAAAGGATATTAATATCTGAAGTGGAACAAAAAAATTAAGTGATGATAACTTGGATTTTACACATGATGATACAGACACCAGCAAAGATATTTAGGGATAAGAGAAAAGTATAGGGGTTATATTGAAAGAAAACAAGAATGTTGTTAACAACAGAAGACAAAAAGCTATACATTGATGAAATTTGATTTCTGAATTTCTAAAATGGACACATAATCAACATCTAAACTAACCATAAAAAAGAACAAATTTGGACAAGGTCCTATGCAGCTTGCCTAATCTTTTCTCCCAAATAGCTGGGGTATATTAACTTACAAAACCAGTGAATAAATTATTTCAAAATGAAGCCACAGATGCATCCATTTATTATGCCTGTTAAGTAAGCGAAAATATACTGATCTTATGACTGCAATCTTGATCTTGCTCCTACGTCTAACAATAAATAATGCAAAAAACATCAAATTTAGAACACGCCATGCTCTGCAGGAGCTCTGTTTTGATGGCTCATCTAAGTTCAATTATTTATGCAAGGTTCATCCATTCATGAAGATAGTTATTTTATGTATAAAAAATGAAACTGGTGTTCTTATAATAGTTGTCAAGGAAATAACACATGCTCATCCAAGAACTTTCCCCAATTCCAGCAGCTAAAAGCACCCTGATCTGGCACCATTACACATTCATGCTAAATCAAACTTAATCACACTGGACTAATAAGGTAGATCAACCTAAAGAAAGCAGACACATTTCAATATGACTGATTATGCTCAGGATTAAGCTACCTTGAAAATATGTTTCATTATGATGATTCCTGAAAAAGAAGGGTCCCTAGCATAAGCACTAGATATATAATTTTTTTCAGATCTTTATGATCACTAAAGTTAACTCAATTTCCCTCAAACAGAGATAAAAGTACACCTCCAATGTTATTTAAACAGCCTGTAGGAACTCCCACTCAAAGTCCAAAAGTAAAGAGTCAGATACTAAGGGGCAAAGCCAGAAGTTGATACATTCAAAAATAAACAAAAGAGCAAATAAAGTAGGCTTCACACCTGTGGGAGAAATGGAATTGTACTGATATTCACAGTCATCTTGGTTGAGAGAGATTTGCCGAAGAGCTGCATTTCCTTTATCAACAACTAATAAGGAACAGGTGGGCCGAACATATACCACATCAAAATCATTTGAAAACTTTGCATCCTCACTGGGTCCATCTCTGTAACCTGGCACAGTTGATTTCCCTCCAGCAATGGTTGTCACACCTACGAACAATTTCAAAAATTTAATGACCTTCCACCTCATAATGACCATCATTGTACCCTTTCACAATCATATACAGTAAAGTTGTTCTTCCCTAGAAAAGCTCCAAAATTTAATGTCCTTATTTATTGCTTTCATACAAATACGTTTATATGGACTCTAACCCTGTGTAAGTTCTAATACGATGTTATTTAATAAACTTTAACTTTAGTCACTACTTTAGTTTCACATTTGCAAACACATTTTTAACCTTGCATCTAATATACCTGCATCTCCAATCTTTCTGATTGCAAGATTCATAGTATCAGCAACGTATAGGTTCCCTTTGTCATCCATGGTTACACCTTTGGGATGATTAAAACGAGCTTCACTTGGCTTTCCATCCACATGCCCTGTGTAACCTTGAAATGAACCAGCAACCAACCTCCCCCGGCTATCTACAAAAGCAGAATCATAAAGAAGAACATAATCAATGTATCATCAAAGCTATCGTGGAAGTCAGATCATTCTAATCAATTCAAAAGGAAAGAGGTTTCTTTTCGTCAGTGAAATAAAGAGATTCAGTAAAAGGTACACCATTGGCAATTATAACATAGAATTTGGGGATAGATACACAATCAGAGTCTTCATCTTTTTAAAAGTTGAAGAAAACATTCCCCAATTCTTTTGGTATTAAAATTGAGGGCTGTGACAGAGAGATAAATTAATATCTTGATCTGATGTTTTAGATCATTTGCTTTAGAAGAAAATAAAAAGTAAACCTCAATTAAACAAAGACAAAAATGTTGCAATTTAATAAAACTTATGCAGCATTTCTCTTTTAAGGACCCAGACAAAGAAATGCCACATGAATGCCATCATCAATGTTCCTCCTACATTTTCTAGCAACAAAAAGGAACAAAATTTTAACTTTTTTGCGAAGGAAAGTTGCAGAACAAGCATACATTGGGATAGTGGTGGAGTAATTTTTACAATCTTGCTATTAACTTCATCAACAGCAAACAGTTCGCCATCCTCGGAGACATGGATTTTGTAAGGAACCACTCCAATCTCATTTCCTTCAACAACTGTCTCGACCAAGTACCCATTTTCAAATTGAAGAACGCTGCCATCTGTAAAACGAAAAGCCATGTAACTTATACAGTGTTTGATCACTTAAAAGAAATTATACAACACGAAAAAATGCTAAAACATTATGGAAACGGATGAACCGACCTGATTGAGGTGCTTTGAATGATGAGCTGGTTGTCCATTTAAGAAGAGAAGTCAAGTGTTTTATCAAAGGCCCTGAATATCAGAATTCATCCCAAAGAAAGTTTAGCGAGCAAACATTCCCACCAAGCGAAAAAATCAACTAAACAAAATACAATTATCAAGTTACACTAAAACCAAAACTAGAAATATACAAATATGCTACATAAAGGATAGAGACGAAACACAAGTAATCAAACATATAAATTAAAGAGAACAAACACGCCCATTAATCATATAGATCAAAACAACCCAAATCCGCAACAAGTGAATATTGTGTCAGTAAACTGATAAAGCACAATTATTCACAAAATTTTAAAAAAATAGAGAATGAACCCAAAATCAGCATTTACCAAACACACACCAAATAAAGAAAGATTTAACGAAAGCAGCACAAGTGAATATTATTAGACTACACAAGGTTTCTTAGGATTTTGATGAAGTACAATCAATCAAGCTAAAAAGGTAAAATAAGATGAAAAAATAAGCATATCCGTTAAGCAAACAGATTTTAAAAGAATCCATAATCAGTAAAGAAAACAGAAGAGCTAAATTATTACCAGCAGGAGCAGCATGAGCTTGGAATTGAAGAGTGATTGCAATCAAAAGAGTTAAAGCGATGAAGAGATGGGTTTCTCTCATGGCTCCTTGAGCTAAGCAAAACCAAACTTAGTGCTGGTTTCTTTAGCTTGAGAATTTCAATAGAAAAATTACTTTTTTTTTAATCTTTTGCATGAATAAGTTAGTAGTATTACTCTGAAACTGGCGAGAGCAGAGAAACTGAGAGAAATCAGAAATCGTGTGTTGGCAACGGAAGTGAGTCACTTTGTTAGTGTACTGGTTTGGCACTTGTTGAGCTGCTTTGGCAACAGTCCAGACCAGCCTTTTGCTTTCATTTTTTTTTATTTTGTTTTTAATTTTTTTTGTCTTTTTCTTCTTTTCCGAAAAATAAATAATTGAATAATAAAAGGAGTGCTTTTACATTTTACCCAAAAAGATTTTAAAAAAATGAGTTTTTCAAGGAAAAAGAAAATAATAAGTGGAAAATAAAGTAAAATTTCCGAATAAAGCGGTGGATACTTACATCTGGGTCCAACTAAAGTATCCAATTCAAAATATCAACCCCAGATTCCACCAAAGGGCCCAGGCCCATTAGCCAATATTCAAAGTATCCTACTCGAAGTATCATACGCTCCGCGCTTGACACTACCATGCCTGGGTCAAACCTGTCGTCCGATTCTCTCATTTTCCACGTCACTTTCTTATCTTACGTGTCGATCCTTCGTTGGAGCTGACCTCGTGTCCACAAAGCCACGTTTTCGCCCATATAAGGCCGCATACAGAAGACCCAATCCGTTTAATTGTTTCAGATTTATTTCGCTGCTCTTTCGTTTTCCATCCGGTTCTCTGATCTGTGGGTTCGTACGGTTAGTTTTTCACTATAGATCTGGATATTTTCTTTTGCTGATGAATCTGTTTGTGTTCTTCGATGTGAATTTACTGATCTTGTTAATTTTCAGCTTCCTTCTATTTGATTGAAGATGAAAGTTGTGATTGATTCAGGTTTTAGATCTGGAAATCTTAGATTTCTATTTTACTTTCTCGGCAGCCAAACAGATTTTTTGATTAATCCGGTGCTTGTCTCCACAGATCTGTTTGTATATGTATGCGTGAGCTCGTATATATCTATGTACAATATTGTTAAGTGCGCGTGTTTGGCGAATTATTTATCGACTTAATAGACATCCATAAAATCTTTTCAGTTTATGAATATTTTGCTGCACTACTTAGTTCGTTTCTTTTTCCACTCGAGTTAACCAAAGTTATATTTAACGTTATGAAAGAACTCAAAGTTGTATTTAGGTTATAAATTAGAAACAGTTATGATTAGTTGATTAATAATTATCTTGATATCTTACGAAACGTTTTTACATCAAGGCTAAATAGTTTAAATTATCTTGATATATTACAATTTTTTTTTAGTTCTAGACTAAATACTTAAATCACCGGAAGTGGTTACTAGGTAGCCTTAACATAGTTTATTTTATCAACTTTCTAGTTTGGATTGTTGAGACCTCAGGAGATATTCTTTTTGTTGCTTTCAATGGAAAAGGTTGTAAATTATGCCAATTTAATGTTTAAATCTATAAAAAATAGTTCTTTACTTCGAAAACAGAATTACATGGCTTCCCTGATTGTGCGGCCGTTGACAATTGGGGATTCTGTTAATATGGAGCATATAACACATTAAAAAGCATATAATTTCTCTGTCGCTTATCGGCCTATAGAGGATTTATACTATTCCTTGGAGAGCTAGTGTTCTCTAGCAACATTTGCTTCTAAAGTTTTCATAGTAGATCCAGGGCAATTTTCTCATTGTTTTTGTTTTTATTTGTTTACAAATGTTGGTGCAGTTTAGTTGGTCTAATCCGGGGCAAATAAAATGGGAGGTGGGTTCAGAGTGCTCCATCTTGTCAGGCCTTTCCTTTCGTTTCTCCCTGAAGTTCAGAGCGCTGACAGGAAAGTTCCTTTCAGAGAGAAGGTTATATACACTGTGATCTCTCTTTTCATATTCTTGGTATGCAGTCAGCTCCCACTCTATGGTATACACTCAACAACTGGTGCGGATCCATTCTATTGGATGCGTGTCATTCTTGCTTCAAACCGTGGGACTGTCATGGAGCTTGGTATCACCCCAATTGTGACATCTGGACTGGTGATGCAACTACTTGCTGGGTCAAAGATCATTGAAGTGGACAATAATGTACGCGAAGATCGTGCCCTCCTGTAAGTAGTCTTTCTGGGCTGAGTTAACATAGATTTCTCATTGGCGGATGGATTCATCTTATCTATTTTTGATAGATTTTTCATTGGCGGATAGATTCGTCTGATCTATTGTTGCTGTCTGTTACTGTTTGTATATGTTGGAGCATTAATTACTTTCTTTATGCGGGCCTTTTAGTGTTGCTGTGGTCATTTGATGTCATATCTCGGTGGCATTGATTATATCAGGTGCTTCCTGCACTTCCATTTGAATGTCTCTGATGTCTCTGTTTTGGGGTTGTTCATGCAATGTTAGTACATTTGTTATTAAACAAAGTTCAATGTTTCTTATCTAATGTGTATGCATGTTCTGAACTGTGACTGAAAACTGTTTTTAATTTACAACTGCTCCCTCATCAATATGGATTTAATTATATGTAATCATTGCAGTCCTTTTAATGCATGTTTGAAAAATGATTGTGCTTAATTTCTTATGGTGATTGTTTCTTCCTTCCAGAAATGGTGCACAGAAGTTGTTGGGCATCCTCATAGCTGTCGGTGAAGCAGTTGCCTATGTTCTCTCTGGGATGTATGGTAGCGTGAGCCAACTTGGAGTTGGAAATGCCATTCTTATTATCATTCAACTATGTTTTGCTGGTATAATTGTCATCTGTTTGGATGAACTTCTCCAAAAGGGATATGGTCTGGGCTCTGGTATTTCCCTCTTCATAGCAACAAATATCTGGTGAGCTTTAAGTCCACCTTTTATTGGACCCCCCAGTGAAGAATTTGATTGTCTTGTGGCTGGAAATATGTTAACATTGTAGTTTTTATGGATACTCAAGTTAATATATGGCATATTTAGTTTGAATACTTATGTAGGTTTGACCATTTCTTTGCAGTGAAAATATCATCTGGAAAGCATTTAGTCCCACAACCATCAACAGTGGACGGGGAGCTGAATTTGAAGGTGCTGTTATTGCTTTGTTCCATCTGCTGATAACTCGGACAGATAAAGTTCGTGCTCTTCGTGAAGCCTTTTACAGGCAGAATCTTCCAAATGTGACAAACCTACTTGCAACTGTGTTGATCTTCCTAATTGTCATCTACTTTCAAGGGTTCCGTGTTGTTCTGCCTGTGAGGTCAAAGAATGCCCGTGGGCAGCAGGGTTCATATCCAATCAAATTGTTCTACACCTCTAACATGCCCATCATTTTGCAGTCTGCTCTTGTTTCCAACCTCTACTTCATCTCCCAGGTAATGGGGGTTGATTGGTTATATGGGCTGTTTAAAGTCAAAGTTCTTTTGCTTTTTACTTAATCAAACTAAATCTAATATCTTGTGCCTATATAGTTGCTATACAGGAGATACAGCAACAACTTTTTTGTGAATCTTTTGGGTAAGTGGAAGGAATCTGAATATTCTGGTGGTCAATTTGTCCCTGTGGGTGGAATTGCATACTATATCACTGCACCATCCAGGTAATAAAGACTTTCTTATTTTGTTGGTCTGCATTTGCATTTGAAGTATGAATTTACTTGCTGCTCTGTTTTATGAGAACGAGAATACTTATCTGAGTTGCTGTTTGTATTTTGCAGCTTAGCTGATATGGCAGCTAATCCCTTCCATGCACTTTTCTATCTAGTGTTTATGCTGTCTGCATGTGCACTATTTTCGAAAACTTGGATTGAAGTTTCAGGATCATCTGCTAGAGATGTGGCCAAGCAGCTAAAGGTATGTGTCTTATTATTGTGAACCAGAAGAAAATAACTAGTTGTTGCGTACCCTTCTTTTGTTGATGTTTGATTTTTGCCATTTTTTTGCTTGTTAATTCCCTGTGTTTTTGCAGCTATATAACTTGTTGGAAATTAGATTGGACAAAAATTGGAATTCTTTTGCTTCTCTTTTGTTGCTTTAATTCAAATTTCAGAAATTCTACTTTTGGTTGATCGGGTTAAGATCTGGCTATGCACACTGGAATCACCTATTGGTTTCAACCTTAAGTTGGGTATACCAATTTAGAGCAACCAGACTGACTCTATCCATCTTGATTAATGTCATGCTCTGATGCTTTCTTTCATGTCAATCGGATGTGTTTTGCATTTCTTTTTGGTCCACATAGGGCTCCTAATGTAGTCATATAGAATATAGCCAGTTCGAGTGTAACCAAGTTCCTTGAATTTTAAGTAAAGAAATTGAGGTGTGTCAAGCAAAACTGTTTTTACATTTCTCATATTGTTCTTTTGATGACAAAATTGCCTCCTGGTCCTCCTGCCTTAGTGTACCCCAATTCCAATAATGCACATAAGTTGTACGGGGATATGAATAGATAGGATAAATGCACAAAGCAAAAAGTAGGGACAGACCAAGACAGGGAGTAGTTCAATGATTTGCAGAACAGTAGTTAACCATGCCATAGATAAATTCCAACAGATATTTTCCGTATTTGATATGAACATTGAGTGATGGAATGGAACTGCAGCAAATGGAGCTAATTAATGCTACCACGAAAACTTGAGTTTGCCAGTTGTGTAAATCCTTAATTGCGCTGTCTGTACTGTTTTGTCCCCACATCATCATCTAAGTAAATATCAGGCACATTCTGCTTAGTTAATATTAGGTGCATTAAGTGGTGTAATGTTTCTGTTTGTTTTTTTCTTTCAGGAACAACAAATGGTTATGCCTGGACATAGGGAGGCTAGCTTACAGAAAGAGCTAAACCGCTACATTCCCACAGCTGCAGCATTTGGCGGCATGTGCATTGGTGCACTAACAGTGTTGGCAGATTTCATGGGGGCAATTGGTTCAGGAACTGGAATTCTGCTTGCAGTCACCATTATTTATCAGTACTTTGAGACCTTTGAGAAGGAGAGAGCCAGTGAGCTTGGGTTCTTTGGTTTTTAAGGTTATCCCTCAGTTTTGTGCCGATCCAATTGCCGATGTCTGTGAGCCCCCTGCAATATTTTTGGAGAGCCGAAAGATGTATCTAGGCCTTTTAACAGCGAAGAAATTGGAGTTAGAACTTAGATTAGATGGTTGTAATTCTCTCTCCTTGGACAAAGCAGCACAAATGTGTCAAACACAAATGTTTGTTTTTGTTTTTCCTTTTATCAATGGAATCTGCCGAGCTCAACTTTCTTTGATCCTGCAGATCTTTAATCTAGAAATATTACCTGATGAATTTATGATGAACATTGGTGAAAACAGATTAGGGAACTTGTTTCTCTGTTTATTTAGTTTTTATTTTTTATTATATATATATAGATATAATTTTCAATTATTTATTTGCTGGTTATGGCTAATAAGCAATTCATCTTAATGCTTAGATTCTCTGTTTATCACAGGAACATTCGGTTTCGGTCATTGACTTTGACTTCTCAAGAATTGAAAACACTAGTTAAATGGTGATGGGACAACGGCGGTGCTCGCTCAACTGGGCTCAAATTTGAACAAAAGGCTGGTAATCCCAATTACCAGCTGTGTCTCCAAGTTGTCTAATCATATCATCCCTTTTCTATTAGTCTAGGCCATGTTCATGTCGCGTTGTTCTCCAAAATGGCCTTAAGGAGAAGCTAGCAGCATTGTTTGCATAGTTGACCCATCTTATCTACTGACTGACTCACCATGAATAATGTTGTAGTGAATAGTATTGTAGTTATTCTCCTCGTCGTTCTCATTTTGATTCTGAAATTCTCAATTCATGTTTACAGACATCGCAAACATGTTGCAAGCAGAGTGGGATATCATCTGGATGCAAATGCTGTTAAAAATTACTTTCTGATATACACCTAAAAGCCCTTCTGAACATCCTAGCTTATGGAAAGTTCTTACACCGTCCATGCCTAAAGTGAATTCCGATACATCAACTGCAAATAAAAACAACCTTAGCTCTAATACGATTTTAGTAAGAGCTTTATAATAATTTTGTTTCATTGACTAGTAGGAAAATAAGGCATGGAACATGTTAGATGACGGTTTAAAAGCCCATACATGGATTAAATTCGTGACAGTTGAGGCTTCCTAATTCTAGATTAACTTAATATAAACATCCTTTTCTCAGGTGCACGCGCCAACACTCAATTATTGATGTGCATTGATTGTTAGATAGAATCAAAATTTGGGCTCATTATTATCTTAACTAACTAACTAACCAACCAACTATATTCGTATGGATTATTAGATTCTTGAAATGAGCTCTCTTGGTAGCTTTGGTTGTTTATGAAACTACAATTAATCCCATTTCAATGGATTTATAACAATAAACATGAAAAATACATTACACCAAACTGATTTTACATACAAATCGGATACATTATTATGCTTAAATTTGTAGGGCTCCTCACTGAAGTGAAAGATCCTTGCTTGTTCCTTCTAGCGCCACACACACATACAAAGTTGGTATTATTTGCTTTCTCTTATTGATTATCAAACATTAACATGTCTTATTCTCCATGTCTTAAAGCATGCTTTAGCTAAGTAAGCTAAGGGAACTACGATTAAGACATTAACTTTTGCTTCGTATATCATCCTTAACCCAGTTATAAAATGCAATCATGTTCTTTTAGTTGATCGTATAAGAATTTTTTTAAAAATAAAATAAAAATTATAAAAATATAAAATATTTTAAACCTTTAAATTAGGAATTTGATTATAGTATTTATTTTTTTTCAATTTTTTAAAAATTATTTTAATTTTTATTTATATTTTAAATTATTTATTATATATTTTTAATATAATTTAATATTTATTTTATATATTTTAATAATATATATATTTGTTTTAAATTTAAGTTGCATGCCACGGAGAAAGTAGCCAGGTTCCTTGAATTACATAATAATCAGCCCAGTTGGGACCCGCTAACATTCATGTGCGCCGCCTTAACCTCACACATGTCTCGGTTTCCCCACACAAACACGGTCTTTTGCTTTCGAATGCAGACCAGCCATTTTCCAAGTCCAGCCGTCCACACGCAAGGATATGTGCCAACACCCTGAGATTCTCAACTTAATACCCAAACAACCCCTACTCAGCACCAAATTATTGACCAAATCTTTGCAATATCCTACAAAGTGAAGGGCAAAACCGTAAGAGAGAGCCACCCCAACTGAGACTAATATTTGCAAGTCTGAATGCTCCCACGTCGTAATGCGTTCTTTTTCGTCATTTCATCACTTGTTTGAGTTCTGTTCTTCTCTGTCCTCGAGGCCTTGTTTTTATTCTCCTCACTCTTCTGTGTCTCTGAATCAATAGAGAAAAAGAAAAATCAGAAACCAGTCCCGTCTCTGCTTTAGAAGATCAAGGTCTGATCAAGAATTATAAAGGCCGAAGAATTATAAACCTACCGTATTTTATGTAGAGAGGTCACGGTAGAGATTACAGAGAATTTTAGAGGAAGGCTTTCTTCTCTGCAGGGTAAGTTTACTACGAAGTGCAGAAACTTGTCTCTGTATGTTTATTAATTTGTTGTGTTTGACTATTTTTCCCTCATTGTTGAATACGGAAGGTTCACAGTTGATGATTCGAATAATGTAAAAGCGCTCATACATCAGTTCTCTGTTTACATCATTTCAGCAAATAAGAGATTTCTCAGGGTTTTAGGTTGCTATTGCTTTTTATTTTCCGATTTCGCATTGCTTTCAGGTTCTTTTATGATTCTCTGTTCGGACAGTTTTGGCTGACGAGACTAATGTAAATCTATGTTGCTAGGTTCCTTCACTGTTTTCGTTTTTCACGTTTTCCGGTTTTGATTTTAGTTTTGAGTGGTTTTGGCATTGTTTTTGTGGTTGTGATTGTGGTCGCAGGGGTGCAGGCCGGTCGCTGTAGAATTGCTGCGGTGATTCCGTTGCTGGTGTTTTCTTCAGATTGACGTCATCATTAAATATATCAAGCGCTTTTCGAGGTTTCCGGTGGTTTTCAAGTAATTATAATCTCTATTCTGTTGTTCTATTATAGTGAAGATTTATTTGGAAAAAGTGATTAATTTTTGCATTTATTTGGTTATTTTAGTAAATTATAGGGGTCAGTTTGATAATTACCAAAAATGGTGGTATTTTATCATTTCCCAGGAGAAGAGCAGATTTTTATCTTGTCGTCCATGAAAAATCTTGATCAATGCCTGGTTTTACGGGCCCATGGTTATAATTGCAGCTGTAGATGTTGACTTGGTTTTCCCACGGGTAATAAATATTTGTACATTGGCTAAATTTTGTCCGTCGGATTAGAAATGGTTATTCGATGGACGAAGGCTCGCATCCCTATAAATTTTTTATTCTGAGGAATACTCGAGTGGTTCCACGTGATTATTCTGGCCAATGTCGCGGTGAATTATCATTTCTGGTTCTACTGTAGCTCTATAGTCCCAGTCCAAACATTCCCAGATTCTGTTTCTCTTCAACTTCAGATAAAGGCTCCAATTGTCACAAGCACTTTGTAGTGTTTTTATGGGTTTTATGTATTTTAAAAGATAAGAATGGTGCATATGGATGGTCAATTTTATAAAAATTTGAGAAGGTCAATAAATAATTTTGCACGTCTCTCCCGCACAATTAAGAGGTACATTTAATTTTTAATAGATGGTTGGTGTAAGCTTAGGAGTAGTGAATTGATTGCTGGGGGTAATAATACGACACAGAAGAATAGTACAAGATTGTATTTGATTACATATGTTTGGCTACTTGTTAAATTCCTTCAAATTCTTTCTCTGCACGCTTGATTGTTAGAACCCAGATGCATGCCTGGTATTATAGGCATGCATGCAGCAGCACTTGGAACATCCAACTTAAACGCGGCTTTTGAGCGCGTTCTTGAAATTCTCTCTCTCCGGTTAGCTGCTTCTCCTTCTGTTCGTCTTTTTCTTTTTGCCTAGTCGACCCTTTTTCTGCTCCGTCAAAGAAAGCAAATCGGAAACTCTCAAAAGAATGAGAGACCCAAAACAAATAGATATAATAATGCTCCTTTAGTGGCCGTGGCCTCCTCGGTCTAAGTGCTAAAGCATATTGCTTTTTTCTCTCCTTCTACATGCTCATCATCGTCATCATGACCCGAAATCTTTGCCGTTTTCTTTTGCATGATTTGGGATCACTTAAAAAACTTTAGTTTGCTCTTTACTTGTATCATCAGCTGCATTATTTTGTAGTTTTTCCGCAGATGGATCCAGTCAAACCGTCAGCCGTGACCCCGGCGAAGAGTAAACTGGCTCGTACTTTTGCTAAAGTGCTTCACATTCGAGCTGTCACCGGAGTTGCTCCGGTTGATGGTGTTCAGAAAGTTCAGAATGTTAAGCCTCAAGAAATGGTGAAGGAAGATCTGAGTACAGTTAAGCCTAAAGGTAGTTGGTCTCGGCTATTCGGCAAGGATGATGAACAGCTTGAATACATAGTGGCTTTGGAAGCTTTTCTTGCTAAATTGTTTGCCACCATTTCGTCGATTAAAGCATCGTATGTTCAGTTACAGTATGCCCAGTCTCCTTATGATGCCGACGGTATTCAATCTTCTGACCGATTGATAATTTCAGAGTTGAAGAATTTGTCAGAGTTAAAGCAGTGTTACTTGAAGAAGCAGTTTGATTTTTCACCGGAGAAAACAATGGTTTCAGCTGAAATTCAGGAGCTGAAGTCTCTTCTGAAGACATATGAAGTCATGGGGAAAAAATTGGAATCTCAATTGAAGCTCAAGGATTCTGAAATCATATTTCTTAAGGAGAAGTCAGAGGAATCCAATAAGCAGAACAAATTACTGGAAAAGAGACTGAATCAAAGTGGTCAATTGTTTGTGCTTGACAATCTTCATCTATCAGGCTTAAGTCCTAGGCATTTCCTCACAGTTCTTCGACACACAGTTAAATCCATCAGAAGCTTTGTCAGGCTGATGATTGATGAGATGAAATCTGCTGGTTGGGATATTGACGCCGCGGCCACTTCAATCCAACCGGGCGTGGTGTATTACAAAGCTGATCATAAATGCTTTGCCTTTGAATCCTTTGTTTGCAGGGAAATGTTCGACGCTTTTCATTACCCCAACTACTCGTCCCCAAATGAATCGTTGCCGGAGAAAAAGAAACAGCAACAGCTCTTCTTCGATAGATTCACAGAACTAAAGTCTGTCAAAACAAAGGAATACCTTTCCCGGAAGCCTAAATCAACATTGGCGAAATTTTGCCGTGCCAAATACTTGCAAGTGATTCACCCCGAGATGGAATCATCGTTGTTCGGCAATCTAGGTCAGAGAAACCTAGTCAATTCTGGTGAATTTCCAGACACTTCGTTCTTCAGATCATTTGCAGAAATGTCAAAACGGGTTTGGCTTCTCCATTGCTTAGCGTTTTCTTTCCAGCCTGAAGCCACAATCTTTCAAGTAACAAAAGGGTGCAGATTTTCAGAAGTTTACATGGAAACCGTGGCAGATGAAGCATTCCTTCGATTAGAAAATTCCGAGGAATCATCAGACCCTCGAGTGGCTTTCACAATTGTTCCAGGTTTCAGAATCGGTAAAACTGTTCTACAGTGTCAGGTATATCTCTCCCAGTTCCAAAACCCTTGACAAACCATTTCCACGCTAACCAGCAACCGGACCCACAACATGAAGGATTGATTGATCTGGAAGCCACTGGCCGATAATTTTTCATTTTCAGTTTAAATTAAGATCAGACAAATGGTTATGCCTGGTCGATGAGTGTGTCGCGGGGAGTGTGAACAATGTTCCAAGGGATTTGTCTCTTTGTTAAGGTGAAAACGCGTAGCACGTGGAATGAAGTTTAGTTCTTTATGAATTAATATTTTATTAAGAGGACATGACAGCCTCTCAATTTTGTTAATATTAGGTCAATGACACTGGCATGTTAGCTGTTTTCCATCGTTAGATTATTTATTTGGTGTTCTTCCTTTTTATTTCTGATGTAAATAATTAATATTATACGCATAATAATTGTGCAGTATCCCATGTTCATGGTCTTGTACAGGTTTATATGTCCTTATGCTTTGCCATGGTGTCTATTTATTTATTAAGTAATTTAGTCGACGTCCCCCGGTCTCCCTGCCTCGGTAGATCATGAGTATTCGTTTCTAAAAAGAGCACTACGAGCTGGGTCTTTCGGATGAAATCATCACAATATCAAATAAAAATTTAATATTTTTGTAATTAATTAATTTTTAGATTTTTTATAATTTATATATTTTTAAAAAATATGAAATATATATTTATATTTTTTTAGAGTGGGTGTTTATATAAAATATATATTAAAACTATGCTGTTTGGTCGAGTGTTAGACTGAGGGGATGTTTAGATTTTTAAATAATTAAGTTGTAAAATGAGGAGCTGCAGTCTGTAACAGGTTCCAAATTCAGTAAACCCCTCCAAGACCTTGACCAAAATTGATGCGGAAGGCCTTTATGCAACTTTTTCTGTAAGCATGAAATGGCAATCTGGATCATCTTCACTGCATCTTCTTTGTCCGAAGTGAATGATGTTGGGATTGCAGTGATCCTGCGAATATTCTAATCCTTTGGCAATTTGGATAATGCGCTTGATTCTGAGGGAAAATCTGTTTGTCCAAGGACCCATTCATCGCACATGAACTCACAAACTAACATTCTGTTTGATTTTTCAGCACAATAGCCAACAGGTTTTACCAGATTGAGTTGGTGTGTGCTGCTGATTTGTCTGAACTTCTGACAGGAATTCTTACTTGCCTGGGTGGTTGTTCGCTTCAGAACCTAAGCGTTTCGCTGCAATGTTCGTGCCATTATCCAAAATACCCTGGAAAACAGACGCAAATCCTCCGAGACCAAGCCTGACCGAAATTCCTGTGTAGCAGTAGCGGATATTAGATCTTCGAAAGAGAACTTAATGCACAATGTTAGTTACCTGAACAAAAGATTCTTCAAAAGAGTTACCTCTCATTTGTCCCCTGGCATTTCTATTATTTCTTCAGTATCCCACATAAAAATAGCAAGCTCCGAAAACGAATACCAGAACGGACGAAACGGCCAGTATGATCAGTAATAGAAACAAAGAAAATTTCTTTTTGTGGGATGGTTTTTGTACCCTGATGAATGCTCAGACAATAATTTTCTGTGGGGAAAGAACAATTGCCAATTGACGGGTTGCTTTCATATTGGAAAAAGTCAAGCTTTGCAACAACAATTTTGCAAGCATTCCAATTTGCATCTCTCTACACCTGTATTAACAAGACAAGAGGCAAATCCAAACCTTCCGAATGAATTGATATGATATTATTAGATCTGCAAATTGTTGTTGTGAGGTGATATTACAATTAATATTGATTGATGTTGGTCGATGTTAATAGTCTTAAATAGTATCATCGTCTAGTTTAAATTCTGTCCTTGTCTAGTTTCTTCACCTGGGAAAATTAAGAAAATCCATAGATGTATGAGTGAGTGACTACGAGAAAGAGACATGGTTATGGCTTGTATCAATGGAGAAAGAAGATGCTGTTTTGCCCTAAAAACTAGCACAGAGATGCGGAAAATTCATTGTCACCAACGGGATAACGTATCTTTCAAAGGCAGCTGCAAAACCTTTAACATGCATTGTAGACTACGAAACAATCCTTTCTGATATGATAATGGGAAAGATAATCAGCCAACATCAAAGTGTCATTCGATATCTTTTATAATAAATACTTTTTGTAATGAATACGGACTGCATGTTGGAAATAACAGGTAGCCTTATACAACGCAGAAATTAATAATACAGTAGCTGACATTTCCCATAGTAACAACTTATCTGAATGACAGACTTGTTTGTGGCGAACTGATCAAAAAATGTCTTATTGATACACGAAATTCTATTATGGCATCAGTGAATCTTGCTGGAGGGAGCTAAGAATGGAAAAATTGCATCATATATGCACAGTTAGATTCTCATCCTCTCCTAGTCTTCCAATATTTGATACTAGGAATCTTCCTTCACACAACGTGCTTTGTATACTCATTAAGACGTACCTTAGAATATCACAACAGCAGTTTCCGTCTGTAAATATCAGATCAATCGGCCAAATGTTTTTGAGAGGTTTGTTCCTCCTGAAGGATAAAAGCTTTGCCTTTGCCGTCCAAGAAAGCAAAGGAACAAAGACAATCAGCCATTAGTTTGTTGTTGTTCTCCTCTTCCTTGCTTGAGCTGAAACCAGGAAATATAATGTAATCGATGGGGTAAAATGCTGGCAGAGGAAAACAAGGCATGGCTAATCTAAAATATGTATGTGTATTTGCAGGATTAATGATCTTCCTTAACCTCAATATCACTAATGCCACTCTTACAAGCTGGGCAACAGCAGGGTCAAATACTTTGTGGCTAAATGACCAACTTTCTGCAAAAGTGAGTTACAAGTTCACTGATGGTACTGAAGCCAGAATCATCCTTGAACGTTACAGAAATGGCCAGCCAAAGTTTGGTTTCGCCTTTTTGAGAAATTCGACAGGTGAGGTCTTCTATCTTGTGATGATCAGATTCTTTGGAAACACAAGTTCTTCCCTTGAACATCATAATTTTCCACCAGTTATTCTTTGGTCTGCCAATGGAAATTCCCATGTTAAAGAGAATGCTAAACTTGAATTAACCGCTCAGGGGGATCTGATCCTGACAGATGTAGATGGTCATCGGGTTTGGTCTACTTCTACCTCTGGCAGAAACCTTACACACGACTTTGGACCGCAATGGAAGCTTGCAATGGAAGCTTGAAACTTTATGATGCCATGAGTAGAGCACTTTGGCAATCCTTTCTTCACCCAACAAACACGTGGCTCCCTGGACAGAGATTGCATATCCACAAAAAGTTGACTTCTACTGTTTCAACTTCCAATCTGTCCGCAAGCAAGTTCTTCCTCACTCTATCTCCTGGAGGCATTCGAGTTTTTCTGTCTGAGTACTGCACAAATATATCAAACCATTCCATATGGTAAAACATTTCCATATGGAATGGTATTCCATCACTCTGCCAATCATGTAACTTACACGACAGAGAAAAACTTTCACTACGTGAGGCTGGAATCAAATGAGCAACTCAAAGTCTATGAATTTGCTAAGGGAAATACAATATATACTGATATCTCCAGAGATGAACATTACGGAAACTGTATTTACCCTACTTATTATGGCAAATATGGAGTCTGCTCTGATGATGAATGCAGTTGTCCTGGAGCAAGCAGCAGAAAGTCAATATATTTTAAGCAGTTAAATGATATGGAGAATGGATTTTCATGTGCAGAAGTTACCTCGTTTGTCATCCCAAGACATACAGCTTCAAACATTTTTAGAGCTTGATAGTGTTACTTTAACTTGGTCCCCCATCATACCAATGTAGATGTAGAAAGCTGCAAAAGTGCATGCCGGAGAAACTACTCTTGCAAAGCTGTCTTGTTCAGATACCAAGGCAACATGTCAACAGGACTTTATTCTCTGAGAAAAAGTATCAAAACAGTTTCCCATTATAAAGCATTAACATTCATCAAGGTACAAATGCCATTAGATCAAAGAAAATTGTCTCTGTTTTTCTTGCTGGTATTTTCTGTTGCTGTCTTCCTAATTTTCATTATTGAAGCATGTATTTCTTTTACATGGGACAGCAGAAAGGAAAAACACTCAAGAAACAACGTAGAGACAATTCTATTGATGAATCTTCAGTTTATGTCCCCAACCATTTGAGGAAGTTCACTTTTGAAGTCATGAAATCTGCCACACGGAACTTTCAGATTAGGCTTGGTTGAGGAGGATTTGGGTGTGTTTTTGAAGGATTTGTTGATGATGGCACTAAAGTTGCAGTGAAGCGCTTATATTCCGGTGAGAACCAAGGCAAGAAAGAATTTCTGTCTGAGATTGAGACGATAGGCAACATTCACCATTTTAATCTGATAAGGCTTGTTGGTTATTGTGCTGAAAGATCAAACAGAATTTTAGTTTATGAGTACATGTGCAATGGATCTCTGGATAAATGGATTTTCCGTCAAAACTCTTACTTGGGAAACAAGGAAAAAAATCATTGTTCAAATAGCCAAGGGACTAGAGTATTTGCATGGTTACTGCAATCCAAACATCATTCACTTTGACACCAAACCTCAAAATATCCTTCTGGATAAAGATTTCAATGTGAAGATTTCAGATTTTGGATTGGCTAGATTGATTAGCAATGATCAATCACATGTGTTGACAACGCCAAAGGGAACTCCAGGATATATAGCTCCTGAGTTGATTAGAGGGAACAAGATCACTCTAAAAGTTGACATTTACAGCTTTGGAGTTGTAATCTTAGAAATCATTTGCGGCAGGAAAAGTTCAAACCCCGGATATGGTGATTAATTAATTTATACTGTAAAGATCAAAGCAGAAGTAGATCAACTCTTGGAACTAGTTGATAAACAAAGTGAGGATATGCAAAGACACAAAGAAGATGCAGAGAAAATGATCCGGATTGGCATTTCATGCTTACAAACAAATTTGTACAGGAGGCCTTCAGCATCAAAGCTGGTCAAGGTTTTGGAGGGTTTGACATATTTGGAACCTGTTACTGACTATAGCTTCCTAAATTTTTTCCACAAGGAAACGGAAACACCCCAAGAGGCCAACCCAATTAATTCATCTCCTGTCATGTCATCAATGCTATCAGGACCTAGACGATCTGTGTTGGTAAGTGTGTATTTATTTTTGTATATAAGGTTATCTCTTCGTATGCAATCAGAATAACAAAGTAGCTCTCAGGCATCCACCGTGCACTCACGATGCTCTGCTCTTCTTGTAAAATAATATTTTTCTGAACCTTACAATAAAATTTCTGTTTATGCCTGATAGAATCTATCTTTCATTTCACTCTTCTAGTTCTAAACAAGTATGGTGCTTCAACTTGATCCAATGCCCATACATCCAAGGATTGATGATGGTGATTTTGGCATGAATTCTTCGAGTCATTTAAGACTCACGATATTCTCCACCATAATTTTGCACTCACAAACTTAAAGAACTTGAGTATCAATCTTCAATCAATCCCTAATGATTGTTTCCTACATAAGATCACAGATCCTTTCCTTTTCTCAACACCTATAAACTCCCTTCTTCTCACACATGCAAACTCATTACCAGAGAAAATACAACAGAACATTAAATGCAGATTCATAATGCTCAACTAGCTGAATTCACCAAACCGGGTTTTTGAAAAATCCAAAAAACTCGATCAACAATGGATCAGCACTTTCCCTTCCTCCCTCCAGCTGGATATTTTTCTTCTAAAGAGTTGATCCTGCAGTGAAATTAGCCTTTATCATCTCGTAAGATAACCATGTACCTGAAAATGGACGTGATCTCGCACCGTCATCTCAATCAGTTCTTCAATATCAGTAGAATAAATATTTCAAACTGCAGTAATGCCGAGTTTTTGGATGACAGCGAAGACGACTTCCCGTCGCTCGCTTGCCGCCGTACGATTCGCGGCACCGACAGGATTTCTCTTCAAGCGGGGAGGAGAAATTGCTTTCATGGAAGAGAAATTTACAAACTTTCAAGTACGAAACGACATATTTTCGAAGATTTCACCAATTTACTTCAAATTCCGATCAGGTTTGCGTTCCCTTTTAAGTGGAATGCGCTGTCGGGGAGAATAGTTCCAGGTTTTAAATGAGGTAAATTACATTTGGATCCTTAAATTATTAAATTTGTTTCAAGTAAATAAATTATTTATCTATATATACACATAGGTCCAATTTGCCATCAAGATTACTGACTTATCGTTCAGTATTAATTTATCAATATTCAGTAATTTGATCACTTAATAAAATTAAAGACTTTGTTCGTGTCTGTGAAAAAAATTATATCATTATTTAAAAAACACGTGTAAATTTAATAAATTTTGTGTTAATTATTAAGTTATCGGAACATAATTTTTGTCAAAAAATTGTCAATTAGTTCAAAATAAATACGTATACGGTAAATTTTTTTTTAATAAGTACGTGAAAAGTATATAAAATTGTTTGACTTAATATAAATAAAATTAACAATTTAATTAATTAACACACAATTATATGGTAGCCTTAGACTTAAACAATGACCATGGTCTGAAATAGAGAACAAACAACAGCATGCACCTTATTACCGGTGAAGAACATCAACTTGTTCAAATTCTTAATCAATGTGCAGACTAGTATATTTCTGCTTAATACATGGCCAAACTGAAAATCATTAAGAAATGCAGGGGTTTATTTTGCAAACTTATGTAATAGATGTTTAGTTATTTTCCAGAGAAGAAGTAGTATTGTCTCTAATGAATGTTTCCAATTCCAGGACTTGGAACCGATACCAAATTTCCTTCAGCAACCCCAGCATTGTGAATGGTTGTCGACCTTTCATTTGTAGCCATCTTATAACCAAATTGTTTGCCAGAAGGAGGAGCTGTTTTGTCAGCCAAAAGAGGTACTTCCATTTTCTCGACGCTCGGGATTCTTCTCCCTTCCGAACAAGGCACAAGGAAGACAGTCAAAAGAAAAAAGACTAGTGCAGTTCTGCGGAAAGAAGCCATGTAAAATGCAGGAGGAAAGAAAATTAAACGAGGGAGATTTTCGAGGAGGAGAAGATTAAGTAATGAGTTCTTCAGGAAGATACTGATTTAGGCTGTGAGATACTTCTCAAATGTAACTGTTTATATAGAGGACAGAATCTCGAGGGTCAAACCAGTTCGGCGGCTGTCGATAACCCCATGTGTTTTGAAATTGTAGAGAGAATATTTATGTTCTGAAGCTTTTTGCTAGCGTCATGGGCATAATGCCTTGCGAATGTTGTTGGGTTAGGTACAATGGAACTAATAAGCTGCACCCTGTGAATCTTTTGTTTTGTTTTTTCCCGAGTAAAGACAAAAATATTAAAGCAAGAAAATGGGACTGGGAGTAAACAAACTCACTCAGCACAGTATGCTATTGAGTTCTAATGGCTAACGTTGGACAAGAGTGTTGCGATACCTATAAATAAATCCGATCTGATCAACAATAGTGGCAAGTTTTGCTCTCTGATGGGTCACTTGCGCATTAAGTTTTGAGTGTGTGCGCAAATTCTAGGCACCACTGTTCGGAGTCCAGCGGGATTTTCCTTATTCAAAGGATGGACTACTTATGGAAAGCCACTACTTTACCTTATAGTCATAGACATGAGAGACAGTAGTGCTTTCGATAATGCAATTATGTCGATTGCGTATATGGTATGGTACACTTGTCCATGCTCGAGAATTTAGTGGGAATCAGAGCAATACATTCATTATTGGGTTCAAAAACTATACAATGACATATAAAAAAAATTACATAATACATGCATGTATGCACACACACACACGCTAATAATACAATTTGTAAGAAACCATTTACAATATTATACATTTTGATATTAATATTTTTAATCATGCTATAGAAAAATACAAGATACAAACACTTCAAAATATAACTTAAATATTTCGCAAATATAAAATTCAAAAATTCATTGTATAAATACATTACGTCTAATTAAAAACAATTAGATTAAAAATTTTATATATTTAAATATAATATACGACTAAAATTTTAAAGTAAAAAAGAGTGATCACGATTCTAATTTAAAAAAGTTTAATAAAAAAATTATATAAAAATTACACAAATAAATGTAAAATGTATTGATTATTTTGTATTTTTTTTAAAAAAAAATTAAATTTGAGAATAATTAAGAGTCATTTTCTTAGGCACATTGAACTTGTATTTTCCTAAATAGTTTTGCTCCATTAAAACTCAATAGCATAGAACTGTGACATTAGGTGCTGAACTAAGTTCTTACTGGAGGCTTAACAAGCGATCAAGAGAGTAGTTATCTGAAGCAATTAATTAAGAAGAAATTAGATGTGAGTGCCCAATACTTCTCAAGCTCTGTCCTACTTTTACAGTGTGATTAATTCTACTACAATAACCATATTCTAATATATCACTTTTCATGTTGGGTATACGTGTGGAGTAAAATATCAACTTTTTTATTCCTCAATATCTGTGCACTTATACGTGCATACAACTTGGAAAGAAGAGGGTGCATGCAAGCAAGCACCATACAAGGCAAATGATTAATGCAACGAAAGCCAAATCCTAGCAATAGAATTATTCAACCACAGCCAAAAACAAACCAGCAGACTCTAACTAACTAACTTGCTTGCTAGGAGATGGCTTAATTACATAGTAATTAGGGTTCTTTGTGGCCGATTCCGGGGCTTGGAACCGATCGCAAATATCGTTCAGCCTCTGCAATGCGCATAGTAGTCATCCTTTTGTGATTTGCCGCCGTTTTATAACCAATTTTTCCCGAATCGTCTTCCAAAAGAGGAACCTTCGTTTTCTTGGTGCTCCAGAGTTTTCTACCTTCAAAAGAAGGCATAAGGAAGATTGTCACAAGTGAAAAGATAAGTGCAATTTTGATCAAAGAAGCCATGGAAAATGAAAATGCTGGAATAGAAAATGAGTTTGATTTGAGAAGAAATGTAAATGTGGGAGTATTTATAAGGGAAAAAAATGCCCAAAGGGTCAAAATAGTTTGGCTGCTGTCAGTAATTATTCAATGTGATTGAAATTGAAGAGGGAATGAATGTTCTGGGTAGTACTATCGGTTAGGCGCATTTGAACTTAGCAAAAGAATGGCATTAATCGAAAAACAGATAATTAAGGAATATAATGAAATCAATCCGTAAAAATAGATGGGGCAGCCTTATTTGGCTGTTCTGCGATACTTGATAGACATAGACAAGTAGTGCTTTTGGTCATGCAATTCTGTCGTCGATTGCGTATGTGCCTCAGTTTGCTCTTGATGACTTCTGGGGACAAAACATTACGGCAACAAGTCCTATGCTTTGATTTCTACAGGACTCTTTGAACTCTTTGCCCATGTGTAATGTTAACACACATTTTTCTGTCAGGAAAACTCAAAATCTAGTGCTGTTCAGTTACTTTATGTTTGATTTATATCTTTATTTAGATATAATTCTTTGTTTTTAAAATACAACTGCAAAATATCACGTTCACGTTGTTAGTATATTGCTCGAAAGAGATTCAATATATATTGCTGGAAAATCATGTATTAAATCAATACTTAAGGACCATACATAAATTATTGACAGACAATACAAATCAAGTAAGAAAACTTAATCGCTGACCCATTACAATTTGATAATTGTTTTTACTTATTACAAAGAATAAGCAATAAAAGAGAGAGAGAGAAAGAATTATTAACAGAGAATACAATGAATCTATTAAGCCATCAATTAGCGGGGAACAATGGGTGGACAGGATTTGACTAATGGCCAATTCCAGGACTTGGCACGGACAACTCTAGTATTCGATTAATTTTGTCGACATGACTGGTGTGGAACTTTTCATTATTAGCCATTGCATGAACCTCACTGCATGGGGGAGAACTTGCAGGGCATTTTACAAAAGCACTTGAAGAAGAGCTGTTCTTCAGAGAAAGAAGTTGATCACCTTCTTTATTTACGCTCGCTCGAGAGTTTTCTGGCTTCCAGAGATGCAGCATGGCAAAACAAAACAACTAGAAAAGTACACAACACAGTGCTTGACCGAGCCATTACAGAGTGTCTGCAAAATGCACATAAATTGTAAAGCTCAGCTTCAAGAATTGAGTAATTAATATAGAAATATTTGCAATGAATTCTCTTTAGGGGTTGAGGCTAATTAAAGATCAGCTATTTCAAATAGAACAAAAGCATATTTTGCCGATGATTGAAGGTACTTTTGCAGCCTGCTTGGTGTTGAACTGGGTACGGAAGGACGACCAATTAATTAACTAGCCAGCCGGCTTCTCTTTTATTATTTTCTCGAGTTGTACGTATTTGCTTCTATAATTCTAAATATCCGGTTCATGCTTATGCAATAATGCCAAATTTGACCAATTTTCTTACCGGAATAAGACCATGATCGACAGTCGCTATTCCATCTGACTTTCCCATTATTCATTAAACGATTTCTACAGAGACAAATTCTAACTGTCATTTATAAATTGTTATAAGTAGTTTGTCTTATATATAACATGGAATTCAAGCTGTGCAACATTTTCTTTTGGCCAAAACCTTTCCAAGCCAAAGACAGATTCTCTATGTTATTATGTTACTTGAGGGACTCGGTTCTTTGTCCTCCTCTCTTCTTACTTTGAATGAAGTACTGGCCGGCTTTTTTTTTATTCTGTCTTTAGTGCTATTATTACGCAAGATGGTTGTTACTTGTGGGATTGCGCTGCTACTTAATCAATGACTAACAGTAGAAATGAAACCCCACAATTTGCCAAATTATGCCGGTTGCGTATGTACTAGGCTTTAGATTGGAAGACTTAATCCATTTTTGCTTTTCTTTTGAAGTCGGTATTTTGCTACTCATTGCTCTCTATTAATTCCTAATGATGGCAAGGCCGGCTCATTAATCCGAAATTTTTATCAGCAAGTTGAGTTCGTGATGCTATTCATCTCTGATCCATTAATAAATCAGGAAGGTAATTTTGATTTGACGCTAGTGCGTTTGGGAATCAAGACACATACCAAACTTTATGTAATTTGTGTGCCTACGAGTTCCAAGCAAAATGTGACAAAGAAACCAGACAAAAGAGAATCATTACAAGTCAACTATACATATACGAAGAAGGTTACATCGGGTTGTGTAATAATACAAATCATATTACATCAGTCAGATAACAAATTTGTAATAACCCCGTTGACATATCATTTAATTTTTAATTTAATTTTCACCCATCATCATCATCAATTTCTACTTCATTATACTTCTGCCATGTGAATTTCTAAAACATGCTGCTTACAAGATTTACCAACAAAGAGAGGAACCGTAACGATATACATTTATTGATTGATTAGTGATGTTTTTCGGACTGTTTGTATTGGGTACTTTGCCTCATAGGTTAGGAATAAACTTCGACTTAACTATAAGACTCGTGATATGATCGGTTAGGAGGCTGCCCTTTTCCGTGATTTCTTGCATTTGCGGAGCTCTCTAGCTAGCTACCTTCCTTGACTTTGAAATTAATGCGACAAAGACAGTCTACTCGATCGAATGATTTTGCCTAAAACATTATGGAGTGTCAGGCATAAAAGGCAATGACTGTGATGTCCCCCAACTTTGGAATTCAGTTTGCATGCCAATTTCCTTACAATTAGTGATTGAATTGCAACAAAACATCCATTCTTTGTCACGGTACTTTCCTTGAATTTAGACCCTTTTCTCTCCTTTTCTTTCTCTTTTCCTTCATTTCTACGGCGTTTTCAGTGTCACATTAATGCTGATCTCAGTTTTCATTATCCGTATCTAGTATCCTGATTTTAACCACCGCCGCGTACAGTACACACCTAACTTGGGTGCTTGATTTAAAAACATACATAAGCATGTATACGTGTTCTCTTCGGGATCATTTTCTCAATGAAATTTTGTTGCGATTGGTTTGAAGGCTGACTGTGTGTCAGTGATATGAACCCAGAATTCCTTTAAAGTTTCCTTTAATTTAATTATGAAAAACTTATTCTACAAAAACGATCTCATTTGTGTATCAATTTTTAAAACAAAAGGGTCCTATAATAATATGTCAAACATCTTCAGAAAATTAAATATATTATATTCTATCATCATTTCCACAGTACTGTGTATATGAAATAACTGATAACAGAATCTTTGATTCCACCGCTAATACCACCAACCTTTTGACCGGGACCTGAATCTAATATGCGCTAAACGACGGCCAAACACTCAGCTAAAAGTCTTTGGTTTATGCGATTCATCCCAAAACTAACTTTGCCTGCATGAGGGTAAGTTGCTTCATTGTCCTTGCTACCGAGAAGAGTAAGGGATGCCAGCCCCCGGTCGAAATTTGCCACGGCATTCTCCTCCTTGCTTAACAGTTTTCGAGCATTATTCTGAATGGGCATTGAGATTAATTCGAGCCATAAAAATCATGCAGTGATATGAAGGAAAGGGTAGATTGCTTGTTGAATATTGTGTCTCAATGCATTTTTATTTTCCTCCAAACATAGCAAAGAGGAAACTTGCGGATGTAAGCTTATTCATTAAGATCAACTTTACATTGATAAAATGGTGAAATCTGATTTTAAAGAGTGTAGAAATTAAAAAACTCAATAATTGAAGACAATGTGAGGATATTAATGATGAAATCTTATTCCATTATTCAATCCTCCTTTATATTTTTGCATAATCTTCCATATATAGCCAGCATATGATACTCACCATATATAATATCAGTTCACACACACCTCTCTTTCCATTGACAGACGATCCCACCTCTCTTAATAACTAAAACAAAGTAAAAGGAAAAAAATAAATCGAAGGGGGCATGTCTCATTCATTGCTTACGTTGACATGAAGTATCCGAAGTGTAAACAAAACCATATAAAATAATTAGATACAAAGAAAGGCATATGCCGGTTGAAGTTGTTCGATCCGTGATTATTGTAGGCTGTTACAATTAACCAGAGAGGGACAAAATGTGCCTCTAATGACCGATTCCTGGACTTGGAACAGAACGCAAAATTCGATCAATATTTTTTGCTGCAGTATGAATACCAAAGAGCTGCTCATCGGCGGCCATTGCATTTGCATTCCTTTTCTCATTTGTAGACGATGGCTGTGGCGGCGTTGGTCGTCCCTTGAGAAGGGCACTTAGAACCAGGCCGTTCTTCAAGTGAGGAACCTTTTTCCTCTCCATGCTCAATAACTTTCTACCTTCCAAATATTGAAAATGGAAGGCTACAAACAAGCAAAAAACCAGCAAAATGGAGTTCAAGCGAGCCATTAACGTAGATTATAGAACGAATGCGTTGTTTTTGAAAAGTTTTAGGATGAATCAAAATTGCAGGATATGCAAGCAAACGCAGTTTCTTGTCTAGCAAATTGGTGGGAATGTGACCAATTTATGTCGCTCTGCGAAAGGAGAGGCGTGAGGGTAAAGTCAGTAGCTCAAGTCATCAAGTTTGAAATTTGAAAAGGTGTATATAAAGAAATATTTTCGTAGGAAGTTTGCAGACATAGGAAGGAATGCCTCGTGGATTTGGGTTAGGCACATTTGAACTACGCCGCCGGCCAATGTTGCACAACAGTTTCATGCATGTGATCAAATCAAATCTCCAGTGCCTCCAAATACTTAAGTTGACGCATATTCAACTGTTCAAGTTAGTTCTTTATGTAAATTCACATCTTCAAAAAGGTGGAACATGTTCAACTCTCTGTTGTTTTCAATAATTAAACTGAGGATCTTACGTTTCAACATTTATTAACAGTGGTTATGAAAACTATAGTTTTAATTTCTTCTTTAAGAAGATGACATTTGATCTATACTTCCCTGGCAAATAGGAATTTTAGTTAATGGTGCGCTATGCTATGCTGAGTTGATTGCGTGCAAGCACAAACAAGCAAGGATTAGCAATGCTTTATGCCAATCAAAAGTCAAATGAATTTACAGTTAGGCAGGGTTCATTCCTTGACTTTCGTGCCATCCTCTTTTATTGAAATCACTGCTGGTGAAATTTGTGGTTTAAAAGAATTAGCAGCCAAAAATTCTCAAGCAAACAAGGTTTGGGACAGATAATCATATCAAATATAGTTAACGAATTTATCACATGAATCAAAACGTAACTGCATATTACAATTTGTTTGATTGAATGAAGTGACTTGATTCCATAATCAGTAATTGATTACATGAAATCATGAAGATCATGGCCAATAGTTTGCTATAAATTGGCAGTTGATTATAGTCAGAAAAGAAACAAGGATCATCTGACTTGAGAGAATTTGGGTGCAAGGTTTTGATCAACTCCCTTAGTAAAACAAATTCTAGGTCATTTTCCATTACTCAATCATATCGATTCGTGTTCATATCATCAGATGATTGAGTTTTCATCACAAATGGAAGGTTCAGATTGAATCTCTCTCAAATCAATATCCAAATAATTGTTGTTTACAACTAAGAACGTTAATTCCTTCTGATTTGATGTAAGCGTTTATTGGCAATCTAGTTGATAAAAAATTTTTCTGTGCGAGTCTGAGACTCGGGGAAAAAAAGACAAGGGAGAATTCGGCAAGTCAATCTTATTACAGGATTCGTAGCATATTGAGTGATAATATATTGTTTTACTACATTATCGTATCCACATAAGAGATAGGTTGAAGTTTTCAATGCCGATTCCTCCTTCACAGAAACAGAAAAAAGTCGTATGAAGTAGTTAATTACATAGTATAACACGTTGACATTGGATTTAACATTATGCATAACTGAAAACTGTACCAAATGGTGTCCGGAAAACATGACAATTGTCTACGGGAAGACTAGAACTTCTGTCCAAGCAAAGACCATCTCGTCTAGTTAAGCTAACAAACTGCAGCTCATTAGTGGTTGACCTTCTTGTTTAGGGCATCTTAGATTAGTTTGTTCACAAAAGGAATAAATAACATATCTATTTAAATAATGCAAAATTAGCAAAGACTGCACAAAGATATTCTTGCATTGAAGGAGCATCAAAACTAAGATGCCCAATATATGCTGTCTGAAAGAGGCTGCAATGGCCATGACATGGAAGTGCTAACAACCAAAATTATGTCAATGGCATTTTATTTTATTCTAGCATTGATAATAATATATTCTTATAATGTACTTGCTGCTTCTACTAGATTTTGCCGTCTCAAGCTCAGACCACATCAATGTATATTTTTTTCACTTATCCCCATTACTCAAGCTGTTAAAATAGCAAATTTAAACAAGTTGTTGGGTGGAAGTAGAGAAATTGGCTGAACAAAATCCAAAGAGTTACGCGACAAACACTACCAAAAAGGGGGTCTTGTGAGATTTCGATAATTGCAACTGGTCTAAAAAGTGTTCTGCCAATGCTTTGCATACAGTACTACTGGAGCATAAGTCATACAACTCCAAGAAGTTATACCTTGAAGAACATATACCTGGTCCAACTTTTCGGATGACTACTGAGATATATTGAATATTGCTCCAATATGCTAGCTTCCTGCCTTATTAGCCACTCTTACCAAGGGAGAATCAGGTAATCTGTCAAATGAATTCTATAATGCCTATCATCAAGGTGAATTGTACGATGAATAGTTCCACTGTCCCAGCCAACAGGCTCGCTCATGATCTTTCAAGAGTGAGTCTTAGAAACCTATATACTGGTAAAGAGGCATTAATAATATTTACAATGGGGAATAATAGATTCCCGAGTCCAAATTGGGAAAAGTGAGTCTATTGAAAGCTGGCATAGAGGTTAGACAAACCTAATGAAAAATAAAACTCATGAAGAGGATTCTACTTGATAATTGTAATCTATTGTCTCCAGAACATCAATACAGTGGTTCTAGTTTCAGCTTTCTTAAAAGAACTCAAATTAGAAAATGACTGACAGGTCAAGTCAAGTTGCTTGCCTGGAAGTCATGAGATGAATAAGCAACAACCAATCTACATGACAGACCAAAGAAAGATCTCCCTTGAAAATTACTACACAAACTTCCTGATCCACGATTGCTTTCATATTAAAAATCCAAACTCTCCCATGAATTATCTCTTTCTCCGGCAAACCAAACTTGGAAATCTTGATGGTGGGCTAAAAGCTGTAAGACCAAAAGTAGCTATGGACACGAGCATGGTGAAAACACAGAGCAGCATAAAGCTCATCCATGGAAAAAATGAACTTTAGCTTGCATGTCTTCCACATGAGAAGATATTCTCCCACTAATACTGATTACCACAATCTAAATTTAGGGCCTAATCAAGGTTTCAATGAGCTCAGAAGCATTTGAGAGTTTCTCTTCCTTGCACACTTTCAAAATCACAATCCTCCATGTATCAAAACTTATAGTATTACATTTCACCAGAGAATTTAAAACTGTCCATAAAACCTCCACATTCCCTGTCTCACATAACTGATCAACATATGTATGTATATGACTACAAAGAGGCTCAAAGCCCTTAAAAATCATTTCATCCAAAATCAATGCAGCATCCCTGAACTGCATCCCATTGCATAATCCATCAAAAAGTATCCTGTAGGAAACAACATCAGGAGCACAGCCCCGTCTAGGCATATCCTCAAACAAATCCTTTGCCTCACTCCATTCTCCCTCCTTGCACAAACCACCAAGTATCATGTTATAACTAATAACATTTGCTTTACACCCTTTAGCACCCATCTCATCCAAAATTCTGAATGCTGCTTCAAAATCCTTTTCTTTACAAAAACCACTAATCATTGCATTATAAGTTACAGTGTTCGGTTTGCATCCATTCTCTTTCATTTCCTCTAAAATCCCAGAAACTTCATCCTTCCTTCCGACCTTAAAATGTGCACTGATCAATGTAGAATAAATAGCTGAATCCAGTTCAATCTTATCTGTCAACATCTCTTCTTTAAACCTAAGAGCCAAACTCCACTCACCAACACCACAAAGCCCTTTTATCAATGACGCAAATACATGTCCATTAGGCCTCACTTTAAACACCTTTATCATATCCTCCTTCAACTGTAATGCTTCCTCTAACCTTGAATCCAAACAAAGCCCGTAAATCAACGTCCCAAATGTCACCACAGTTGGCCTTAATCTCCTTTTAACCATTTCATCAAACACACTCCACGCATCCTCTAATCTCCCGCTCACAACGCAACCATGTATCAATATATTATAACTACATGCATCAGGGCTAACGTATTTCTCCATACTTTCAAACATTTCGCTCATTTTATCAAACTTTCCGCACTTCAACAGCGCATTTAACAACGTGTTGAAGGATTTCACCGTCCTTTGAACGTTGAAGCTAGGCATTTCATCGAACACTTGGAGCGCGTGTTCAAGTAAACGCGCTCGCCCATAGAAATTTATAACCTCGCAGAAGATTGTTTCATCGGGAGTGACGCGGGTATCGTGCTTGAGCTGGTTAAGGACCTGACGCATTTCATCAAACATTTTCGCTCGACCAAGCTTGCCGATGATAAGGTCGTAGTGGAGATGATTGTAGCAGAACCGTTTTGTTTGAGGGATTTCATTGGTATTAGAATTAGGGTTTCGGAAGAGTTGCAGAGCGAGCTTAGGATTTTTTTGGCGGCGAAGAAGAGAGGTTATCCTGAAGGGAGATATGGGTTTTGCTTTACTCATGGAGTTTTGTCGGACGGTTAACTGAAATTTAAAAAAGTAGGTGACCGTTTGAAGTTTTCTTGTGTGCCCGCCAAAAAACAGGTTGTGTCAAGGATTAATTCAATTTAATTAACCAATAAAATCAAAGCACCATGCTGACGAAATCAATCAAACTTCCAAGAAGTTGGGCTGACGTCTTGTACTTGTAGATCTCCTCGACCTTTTGTCTGGATAATATCAGTCTCTAAACTCTTTTTTTCTTATATATTAAAACATGATAAAATTTTTAATTTATAACAAATAAGTCCCTACTAATTCCTATTAAAATGACAAAATTTAATCCTATTGTATTGAATCTTATCCTAAAATCTATATTAAAATGTCAAATATTAATAATATATTATTGAATCCTTACCTAAATAATTGACACTAGTAAATGTAGGTCACTCGATTTAAATTAATAAGTAAATAACTAAAAGAGTATTACGGTTATTTCAATAGAAGTCAGGACCTATTTGTTATAAATAGAAAAACTATATACATATTCATAAAATAAAAAAGTAGGGAACCCAACTTGGATTTACTGAAAAGGTAGCTGAGGAAAGGAATCTAATTCAAAGTTATTAAAGACAAAAGGAAATGTGCACATGAGAAAGTTTGGCTGCTCCTTTGGATCTTAAATGAACCGTTAGGGCAGTTTTAAATTCGATTCAAACAGCAAATCTCTGGCTTTACCAGCAAAACCCTTCTGTCTGAAGTTCCCTTTTGGTCGCATGCACATTGCAGAGTATGTCTGCTGATGGGTCATTTTAGCATTCAAAAACTTTATTTCTTTTCGAATCTTGGAACAAATACCCGGTTAACAGTAACCTATTTGTACCTGAAACACTGAACTTATAACGAAACCTTGAACATTTGTGAAGAAAATTGGCAGTAGTAAAGGATGAAAAGTTGGCCTATTAATCATATTATAGAATCTGAGGGTACATGTAGCAGTAGATAATGGATATTACAATACATTTTGTAGTTGTACAAGAAGAGACATAGTTAGGGTTTCCTTTTTGACCGAAAACTTTTGACCCAGATTGTTGTAGTAATCAAGCTTTGTGATGGAGCGTGGGATTGAAGTTTATGAGACAAAATATGGCCTTGTGGATTGATTATGGAGAGGATATGGCACCAAACCAGGAAAGCTTTAGGCTTCAGCAGCATCAAAAGATCTGCAAAAAGAAACAAAGCATCTGATTACAACATTTGGGAAGATGGGAATGCAAATATCACTATCAAGCAAAGAGAGAAGAAATTGCAAAACATAAAGAGCTTTTGGTATTATTTTCAAAACATATATTTCCTTTTACAATTAAAATAGAGAAGAACATAGCATCATTTCTATATATGTATGGAAAACAACATATTAGAAGAGAAAAGAACCCTAAAATGATGCCTGAAAGGTGTATAGATAAGTAATTCTTGTTGAAGCAGTTCACAAAATGAGTTCAAAAAATAAAGAAAAAAAAAGTTAAAAAAATACCCATCTATAGCGAAAATGAAAATAATCTAAACAGGAAAGTGAACAATTCAGATTGTGAAAGAATGAGAGTGCATACATTTAAGCAGAAAATCCTCCATCTACAAGCCTTCTTTGCTTTCTTAAGTTTCGAGAACATCTCATCTTCTGAGCAGATTTTACCCGGCGAGTTCAAGTAAACCTTTCGACGAACTGGAGGAGACCACAAACCGCTCTGCTCATAATCAAAATCATACTGCAATGCGTCAACGAATTTCCCCAGCAGCCTGTCTGATACGGATTTCGGAACCATTTGAATACTGCAAGAGCTGGACGTTCGAGAACAAGAACTTTCATAAGTGCCGCTTTCGAGCGATGTCAGTGGAAAAGAAACTTCAGAAAGAGCCATTGTGATTTCACATGCAGAGAAATAGAGAGAAAAGACCGGTAAAGGGTATAACGAAGGAGAGGATGAAGATTAAACCATGGTGGGTTGGGCAATATGATTAAGTTAGTTGTTTATTTTTAAGAAATCAGTTCGCAGGAAAATATAAAAGGGGAAGAAAGGGAAAGATTTGGTCACTGAAACTTGGAACAAAGTATCTGCTATGGGACCAAGATGATCATCTGTAACATAATTTTGCTTGCTGCATATACAGAATAATCACTCGTTTCTGGCAATCCTGTATATATATGTATAACGCTGCGTGTTCAGAATATTGTTTGAATTTTGAACTGGTTAAAGACTTATTCACATGCCATGAGTGAACGGGGAATCAAGCAGGGAACATGTATCATATGGGACACAAGGAAAAAGAATGAGACTTGTGTAAAGATCTACAATATTAAAAAGTGGTAGTATAACTAATACTAGTAGGCATTGTCATTATAACTTTCGGTAAGCTTGGAATTTGTGTGTTTGCTTTATATCTCCACCTTTTATGTCACTGACTGTTTCACTGTAGATCTATTTGGTGATCATTCAATTTGTTCTGAAGCCAGTAAGGTGGGTTTAGTATTTAGGGGTATTTTGGTGTGATCACTAAAAGAATGGTTATTTTAGGTCTAATTCTAATAGTGGTTATTTTTTGTAAGCAAGCCGAAGCCCTCCACTGCAATATTTTAGGTCTACCCACGTAAAAATTCAACAAACCTGCCTCCAGCTAAAATCACTGGCATTACATTAACTCCAAAACCCCCATCAGAAAAATCCTTATTTCCCTCGAGCCTAGAGAAGGTTGAAATCATGCACTTTCCTGAGAACCAAAAACGCCATATTCTTCAATTTATCTGTCCCAGAATGAGAGAAGAAGAGATAGAGAAGCTTCGTGGAGTGGTTCAGGACTGTATGAACAAGCATTCGTACTCGTCGGCCATGTTCTTCGCCGACAAAGTTGCCACTTTCACCAACGACCCTGCTGACGTTTACATGCAGTCTTACGCTCTGCTTCTAGGCCGTCACTACGCCGAGCCTTCCACTTCCTTAATGCCTCGAAAATTGTGGTCCACGATCTCCGAGTCCGTTACTTAGCTGCCAAGTGTCTGGTAAAATTTTTAAGAAACTGCTTTATTCATAGAAACTGTATATTTAATAATGGAATGCATTGTATTGTGGGAGTACTCTTATTACTAGAAATTGTCTTTTTACAGGTTGAATCTTGATAGTCTTTTAGTTCCAGCTGCCACTTACCAACTTTGTACATTGGAAAGGAATACATCCGAACTCGCAGCTTTAAGCTTGCAACGCAGGTGTTTTACCTTCCTATGAACATAGGCTATCTTTACTTTTGCTTTTGACGACAGTGAGAACTGTCAATCAATCTATGTGATTAGCTAATTAACATTGCCTGGTGGATATTAAGTTTGATGTGAATTGGCGTACTTTTCCTTCAAATCGTTAATAAGTCGGTACAGATTGATGAAACCAATGGCTTGATTGAAATAAAAAGCAAAGTGTCTTTTCAGATTGACAAGGAATAAAAAGAATTTGTTTCCTTATTCTTGTTTCAAAACCAGGCTCTATTCCTTAAGAGTGGCTGTAATTGCCGAGCTCTATTACTCACTTCCATGGAATTATAAACTATTGTCATTTTTCTTTGACAGGTCATAGCAGTAAATTACATTGTAACCAGATGTCTGAATTTGTAACATGGAATGTTATATTTTTAACGTCGTGAATTGTGATTTAGGACATCATATTTGTAATGTTTTACAAGTTCGACATTGGATGTTAGAAGCCACCGGTAGCGATAAAAGAAATGCAGACGCCCTAAAAATTGAAGTGAGAAGACATTATTGAAGATAAGAAAACCGCAGAAACAACAAGTGCTTTGTTGATAACAGATAAAACAGTAGAAATATATAGGGACAGTATTGAAATAGTAGCGAGCACTTGCACCCATTCACACTAAACACGCATAAGTATTTGGTTAAGTTGGCAATTATATTTTCTGGGAAAATGGACAGCCTTGAGTTGCTGTCGAATTGTCGTCTTCTTTCTGCGATTCTGAAATTGGTGGTCCCTTCAATAGGCCTCCGAATAGTTCAGCTGGATCGTAGTAAATTTCAACTTCCTCTGCTCTCAGTGATTCATCAACCTATGAGCACACGAATTCAGGCTTGAAAATTTTAAAGAATTTTTAAAATTCACTTCAATTCATATGGTCTGTTGTTATTGATTGCTTTCTGAATTAGATTAGTTCCATCTGGGTGTATAATAATATCATGATTCCATTATTGTTCTTTCTAGGTATATTATATGAAAAATTTTCATGTGTATAATATTAATTCTTCAAATTTCACCATATATAATTGAAATTACTAATCATACCTTTAGAGTTCCCAATCCATAAAATTCAACCTTCTCTCCAGTAGGAGCATGTCCTTTGAAAGGTCCTTCAAAGAAACCCCAATGCCTGAACTTGAAAGTAATCAATGGCGGTCCTGAATATACACTTAGCACTTCCCATGCAAACCCGCGAGGGAGAGCTGATATAAATGCATCATGAGATGATTCAAAGCTCTCTTCTTCAGCTTTATAAAACTTCAATTCTTCTGGCAGTGAACTTTTCAGCAAAGCATTGTAAGTTCCAACAGCAATAGTTTCTTCTGCTGATAATCCTTCTCTTCCTGTCACAACATGAATTCAACTCCATCGTTAGCCTAGGAGATAAATATTTTCTTCTACTTAGTTTTGATCCGAGTATGCAAACTAAGCTCTGATTCAAAATTTAAAAGTCTCGCTCGCATTAGATTAGCTGGGAAGGGTTTCTATTTTTGTTTATGTAATATTTGAGAAAAATGAAAAAAAATAATTCCTAAGAGGAAAAAGATAGAAGAGAGTTTGGTTTTGTCTTCTTTAATTTGTTGTTTATAAGTACCATTAACGACGAGCTTGAACTTGTCAGGGTTAACGGTCTTCAAGTCCTGCAAGTGAATCTTGTGTGAGATCTCCATCTCCCATGATTTTATAGCATTTTGCACTGTTTCTTCCAATGATCCTTTCGGCCACTCCTGCAAACAAATAATAGCATAAAGAAACCTCTTAAATCTTCCTAAGAAAATGAAAATTATGCACAAGCAGTTCAGTATGGTTAAGATTTTCGTTAAAAATCTATGCTTCCCCCTGCATATGCAAGAGAGAGAGAGAGATGGGAATTATTAACTCTAGTTCTGCCTTGTTCAAAGAGCCGATTGACAGTATCATAGCTAGGAGGGCCGCCATATCTCCATTCGATTTTCTGATCATCTGCTTCATCATGCAAGAACGATCTGTACTTATCTCCTTCCACCATTGAAGCTTGATCAGTTGCTGCTTCACCTGTTGACATGTTTAAGCTTCTTATCTGCTAGTCGAGTATAAGCTAGTAAACGGGTTCTATAGGGAAACGATAATGCAAAATTTATCAGTGATAAATTATAGATGGAAAATTATGTAGGCTTTGACCAATTAATAGACAACTATTATGCATGGTAGCCCTGTGTGGTCACCCAATAAATAGTTTTCTTCCTTATATTTCCAAGTAAATGCGTGTGTTCATAGAAATGACCATATATAAAACAAATAGGTTCAGTGCACGTCACATCACCACTTAAATTTATATGAAATGACTAGATTTCCCATTAGATTTTTGTCACAAAGTATGATAAGTTTCTTTGAATTTTCAACTTTGCCCCACATGGTGGACAAGTAGAAAAGAGCTGTTGATAAGTTACTGTCAAATTAAGTGTCTTGTGCTTCAGAATCGACAAAGTATGAAGGAAGAAATTTCAACCAAAATAAATATATAAACATTTCAATCCATGAATCAACCTTGGATGATTGAAGGGTTATCTCGTCTAATAAAAAATTTTAATTATGGGACAAACTTTCAATGGCCGACCAACTATATGAACCAAAACTTGATCATAAATGGCAAATTTCAGGCCTTATTCTAATGAATGGATTACAACCTACGCCGCTACTCTCATTGGCTGTTGTTGCCATGAATGCCTGTCGGGGGCATTGAATCCGTTTGCTAAACCACTGGGACAAAAGTTTCAGGCAACGCAATACTATTAAAATTTATATTATTAGTGTGATTATTAATTATATAATAAAATTATTAAAAAAAATAAAGAAAAAGACTCTACAATTTAATTAATTTAATAATATAAATTTGTTTATTGATTAATTGAATAATAAATGAGCATGGAAGATGATATTGAATGCTCTTATTAGAGGAGGTGTAATAATTCTTATCCCCGTGGAAAATTAGCATGGAGAAAAGAATCGCTTTCAGTTCTAGAACCATCAATTGATCTGAAACTACTGTTTCTCCATGCAGAATGGACAGTGGTGAGTAGTGGCAGCCGTGTTGTGGATTGTTTGTGTTTCAGAAATTGATGTGGATTGTCCTTTTGATAACACTGCCGGATCACAGTAAATTCAACCTTCTCTACCCTCGTTAATTCACCAACCTGAAAACAATTAATCTCTTCTTCTTATTTTATTTTATAATTAATCGATCTTGATATAAATTTCTGATTAAGTTCCTGAAATGAAAGAATAAAAGTGGATTAGAATCATAAAATCAGGCGTTTATAATCCTAACACATCCCTGTAGGAGATTGGCCATGGAAAGGTCCTTCAAAATTACCCCGGTGCCTGAATTTGTGGGCAATCACTGGTGGTTCAGAATAAACTCTGATTATTTTCCAAGCAAATCTTCGAGGAAAAGTGATCAAAATGCATCATCAGATTATTCAAATGTCCCTTTATCTGCTATGTAACACTGAAATTCCTCTTGGCAATGAATTATTCAGCAAGGCATTAAGTTAATCATAGCTTCCAACCCAGCTGAGAATTGCCTTGCCTGCAGTAGGGTGCACAGGCAACATTAACAACCACGTTATGGTTTTTAAGAACATATCCTTCAGCTTCAAGAGCATGAAGCATGGCAAAGGCTGAAACAACCCAATCCATATTCTTTAATTAAGTTGCTGATGGAGACAAAATTCGACCTAGACCAAAGCAAGTAAAATGAGAATTAAGACTCCAAACTCATCAACCTAGCTATAAAGTTTCCCTTAAACGAACTGATCAAACGAGTCCGGCCCCTGTGATGTTACCAAGGACATGATTAGATTGTGATTATGTCTAATGATTCTGATAATATTGGTTAATTCAGACAAAGAATCAGGAGCTTCTTCCAATTAGATTGTAATTGATTAGTTATACAGAATCAAGATCAATTTCTTTTAATTCTTTTTATGAATTACTAATTACAAACCTCAAAAAAAGGTCAGATAGATGGTACTCATACGAATGAAAGAGGCTGATCGCCAACCTCCGCAGAGCAAGTGGCTGCCAACACCACGATATATTATTTAAGAATAACGTTGCCGGCCTATGCAGAAAGTAGACTAGTCAGGAATAACGTTATTTTAGAATATAAGTCGGCTCCCTGTGCGAAAAATAATGTTTGTTTTCAAACCCTGTAATGTAAAGAGTCATTGCATTGCATGGGTGGGTCGTCGTCGTCGTCAACCATGCCAGCATTTATATATTATCACTTCACTCAGGCCACGGGAGAGCCACTTCCTTTTAATTTGTTTTCGGGACTATGCATAAGTCCGTCTTTCATCCAATACTTTCTGTAACTTCATACAAATATTGCTCATTTATCATACCTGCATATCAGTAATCCTTACCCATTGAGGCAGAGTTAATTGTGCTTTGTTTTTCCAAGCTCTTGTTGAACTCTGCGGACTGCTTATTAATCTGTTCCTCCATCTATCTATTAATTTCTTTCCAGATTCCAGCACCTCTATCATTGTTTTGGGGATGGAAGAGGCGGTAGAA
The DNA here is from genome assembly GCA_019650275.1 of Xylocarpus granatum. Lineage (NCBI taxonomy): Eukaryota > Viridiplantae > Streptophyta > Magnoliopsida > Sapindales > Meliaceae > Xylocarpus > Xylocarpus granatum. Next base: position 160,907 of record BNST01002204.1, read on the forward strand.
CAGGAATTGGAAGGTATGAATGCCTTGTATGCACAAATGCGAAGGGATGAGAATTTCTTGGAGAACATCGACAACATATCTTTTGTTGATACTACCTTACATGCAGCTGCAAGGACCGGGAATACCGATCTTGTCATCGAGATAAATAGATTAAAGCCATAATTTGCCATGAAGCTAAACCCCGATGGTTACAGTCCCATGCACCTTGCTTTGCAAAATGGGCAAACTCAAACAATACTTCCAACTCTTAGTTATTGATGCAGAACTTGTTCGCGTTAAGGGAAGAGAGGGTATTACTCCATTGCATCGCATCGGAAAAAGGAGACATATATCTCCTGGCCAGATTCTTGTCCGTTTGTCCCAAATCAGTGGAAGACGTGCCAATTAAGAACGAGATTGCACTGCATGTAGCTCCGAAAAACGATAACGTTGAAGCCTTTGAAGTCTTAAGCAGACGACCACCATGGCTTGGCAGCGAGGAAGCTCAGTACTGCAATAAAAGAATCTTCAATTGGAAGGACAAGGAAGGCAACACTCAGGCAATTCGAGAATTAATACGCTAAAATATTCAATGCAATGACTACTGTCCGTTTCGTTCCTCTAATTAACTCCAAATTAAGCTTTTATTTTCTTTTCACCTTGAGTTCTTGTTTAAAGAAGATTTGAATTCGTAGTTACCAATAAATTGATGCATTTCTCCTAGCAGGTTGTATGATATTTTTTAAGTCGTAAAGTTGATGTAAATGCCCAGAATTTGGATGGTTTGACGCCTTTAGCCATCCTGCTTGATCAAACCGAATCAAGAAATGAAGAGATTGAGAATATGTTAATGCTGGAGCACTACAAGCTACTTCTCTTCCTATTGCTGACACCTATGCACTGTTATTAAGGTGAAACATCTCTTTTGTTGAACAATAGGACACAGCTTAGTCTAATACAAACATATATGGGCATATAATTCATAACTTTGTTTGATAGAGGAATTGTAATATCACTATTGACTTTTCCTATTACACAACATCTTTCTCTATGAAATGATTATATTTAATTGCTTTCGGATCGGATCAGAGGTTGAGCAAGGCTGCTCAGCTGGGAAAAGTTGATGCCTTGAATGAAATGTTATCTTTTGGAGCAGATAGATCAAGTGGCATTTATTCATACTCCATTGCATATAGCTGCTCAGCGGGGCATGTCCATTTTTCCCTGGAGATGATGAGGTTAAAGCCATCATTTGCTAGATGGTTTAAGCCCTATACATCTTGCTCTGCCCATAATAAAATTGCTATAATAAAATTTAATTATTTTTTCTAAATTTTTCAAAATACAAAAATCTTACCTCTGTAACTTCTCCTCAATTATTATAATAAATAATAATAGGCTTGGGTTTTGGGCTTGGGTATGACAGACGATCACCTCAACTGGCCTCCAAATAGCTCTGTTGGGTCCATATTAAATGTCATTCATATAAGCCCGGAGTTTCAGTCTGAAAAAATGACGACTGTACCAAGTTAAAAATTTGAAGGTGGGTCAATCATTCTTGGTTAGATCAATCGCGTGATAATAAAGCAGCGGTCAGACAAAGTGGCTGTCAACGAGATGAACAGTTCCAACCATTTTCAAGGAAATTTAAAAGCAGAAATAAAGAAGTGGCTGCCACCGTAGACGACTAGCTATAAACAAGTAAATGTGTTGGTCTTCGTCGTCGATAACATGGACATATTCCAATGTTATGAGGGAACTTCGTGTCATCATTTCAGCCCAGACTGAAAGAAGAACAGTTTCATTTCTTTTCTAATTTTATTTTATGGTGATAATTATAATAAATATAATTTTATTATTAAATAAGAGTAAAATAATCAATTTAAAAAATTTATAAAAAAAAACTATTATGAAAGACTTGTTATAAGTCAAATTGGCTTTTTTATTCCATGTGACATCGGTAAACATACCATGAAGAGTCTAAATAATGTATTTTCTTCTAGTAATTTTGCCAATATTTCGTTGCATGCCTGAAACTTCATGAAAAAATCGCCTGCTTTACAAGTAATAGTGCCATAATCCTAATCCGGTAAGACAGAGCTTCTTCTGATCATATTTTTCAAGCTCTTGTGTGCAGATTCCACTGCGACTTTCATTGTTACTTGGATGGAGGAGGCTGTTGAACTGGAACTGGAAGACGTAGATGCCCTGTATGCACTAATCGGAAGAGATGGAAATTTCTTGGAGAACATCGACAAGATATCTTTTGTTGATACTCCTTTACATGCCGCTGCAAGGACTGGGAATACCGATCTTGTTATTGAGATCACGAGATTAAAGCCATCATTTGCTAGGAAGCTAAATCCTGATGGTTACAGTCCTATGCACCTTGCTCTGCAAAATGGGCAAACTCAAATAATACTTCAACTCTTAGATATTGATCCAGAACTTGTTCGTGTTAAAGGAAGAAAAGGTATAACTCCTTTGCATTATGCATCTGAAAAGGGAGACATATATCTCTTGGCCAGATTCTTGTCGGTTTGTCCGAATTCAGTGGAAGAGGTGACAAACCAAAGCGAGACTGCTTTGCATATAGCTTTGAAGAACGATAAGGTTGAAGCTTTTGAAGTCTTGGTCAGACAGCTACTTCAGTGGTTTAGCCATAAAGAAGATGAATACCGCAATAAAAGTAAAAGAATCCTCAACTGGAAGGACAGGGATGGCAACACTCTGTTAAACATTGCAACATCAAAAAATCAACTCCAGGTAATTAAGCTTGAGATGTGCTAAAATAAATTCCTATAGGGTGATTATTTGATGATAATCACCAATAAACTGATGAATTTCTCCAAGCAGATTGTAAGGTGTTTATTAAGCTGTAAAGTTGATGTAAATGCCCGGAGATTCAATGGTTTGACACCTTTAGACTATTTCCTTGATCAAACACAATCCAGAAATGAAGGGATTGTGGATTTGCAACACAGTGATGGAGCATTTGGAGCAACTTTACTTCCTATTATTGACACCTATACAAATTTATCGAGGTACATTCATTTGCTAGACTGTATTAGTATTTGGTTGAGTAGATATGGGTTGAAAATTGCTAGTCAATGGAACTTTCTTAACTGGTCATTTTCAGCAAATCATCTCTGCCAAGACCTGAATTATACGTCCTGAAAACTGATGGTTATATGATTACATTAAGTGAATTGATTAATTCATTTTCCTTCAGCCCGGAGCAAAGGTTGAACGAGGCAGCTCGACAGGGAAATGTTGATGCCTTATATGCATTAATATCAGAAGATGTACACATTTTGGAGAGGATAGATGAAGTACCATTTATTGATACTCCGTTGCATGTAGCAGCATCAGCAGGGGAAATCCAGTTTGCTATGGAGATGATGAGGTTGAAGCCATCATTTGCTCGAAAGCAAAATCAAAATGGATTTAGCCCTTTGCATCTTGCTTTGCAATATGGACAAACCCAGATGGTGCTTCGATTTTTGGATGTGGATAGAATTCTTGTTCGTGTCCAAGGTAGGGAGGGTAAAACATCTTTGCATTATGTTGCTGAGAAAGGAATGATTGAACTTTTGTCTGAATTTCTAGCTGCTTGCCCTGAGTCTATCAAAGATGTGACAATTCGAAAAGAAACTGCTCTACATATTGCTGCCAAACATAACAAATTGGAAGTCTTTGAAATCCTGCTCGGTTGGCTTCAATATGTTGGCATGCATGAGATCCTGAAGTGGACTGATGATAAAGGCGACACGTTATTGCATATTGCAATATCCCGAAGTGATATACAGGCAAGAATATTTCAATCTCTTGTGCCTCATTGAATATCATGTTATAGATTCTTTGTGAGGATATGCCAAAGAGTCATTATTTTCTTTTGGGTTTACTATAATTACTGTTCTTCATATTCCCATAATAATGCAGATTGCGCGGCTAATAGTTAATAGAGTTGAAATAAATGCTCGGAATTTGGCGGGTAAGACAGCCTTGGACATCTTAGAAGAAGAAGAAGAATCACAAAGGCAATTACCTGAATTGGAAGAACTGAAGCATAAGTTGCGGAGTGCTGGGGCTCGAAGAGGATCTTCACTTCCTATCGTGAACATTGCAGATTGCTTAAGGAAAAAAGTGCCATGGTATCGAAAGTTAACGTTGTTCCTTTATCGCTCATCACAGTGCATTACAGATGAAAATCGCAGTGCAGTACTTGTGGTTTCCGTACTAATTGCGACGACCACCTTCCAAGCTGTGCTTAGCCCTTCTGATTCTGGGCAGGGAAGCGGTAAAATCAACCGCGAAGCTGTCAATGCAACCATCAACGAAGAATGTAAGCAATTGCCATGCGCTTCATGGCACGAGTCAATCGTGAGTGAAGCATCATCCAACCTTTTCTTTCATGCTAACGTTACAGCCTTCTGTATATCGATGCTAGTGATCCATAGGCACCTTCCGTATGGCACTGCAACGGTTCTGGTTTATCCTCTCTTCTTCTGCTTTTTCTTATTAGTAGCTGAGAGATCCCGGTCATTTCTAGCTTACTCAATTCCTTTATTTGTTCTCTCTCGGTGTTTCTTAATACCGTTGGACAACTACCTTAAATTTAGAGGTAAAAGTTGGTTTTGGAAAGTTTTGTTCTCCACTTTGAAACACTACCAAAGCTTATGTAATGAGATGATAACAACCCTCTAATGCCATTGATCATAAGAGTCTCACCTCTGCAGGACATCGTCTCTCTCACCCACTGAGCTAGCTGCGATGCTCCAAGAGAAATCTGGCCATCTATGATCAGACAATTGACATTTCCTATTATGTTTCAGTGGTTTTGTTCCCTGTAATCTTGTGTTTTCCCTAGTGAACGGTTCCTCTCCATATTTGAGATACCTTGTTGGATAATCGTTGGTAAACCAACGGTATATATACCCAATTATATCATTTACCTTTGTATCATTTTGATTTAAATTAAAGAGAAGACTTAGAAATATTGAGAAAGATTGAAGCAGTAACTAAAATATATTATAAAAACTCTACCAAAACAAAGACTTACTCCAAAAAATGCTCTCTATTTGAGAAACGATTAAAAAAAAAGCTATATTAAACAACCCTAAAGCAGCTTGGTAGTGCAAATAATGTATAACAGTAGCAGTAAACACAACAAAAATAAGCCAAAAATGCTGCTACTGTTCTCATAATTATCTTGTATAGGCCGAAGCATATAGACTACATAAACATCATGCAATGTTCATCATTCAGTCCTCCTTACTCCTAGCAACGTCAGCAATGAATCTATTTAAACGTTCGCCAAAAACTTTGGTAGAGAATGACGACATGACATGCCCTCGGGCCTCTTCACCCATTCTCTTGGCCATCCGGGGGTCCTGAATGAGTTTAACCATAGCAGAAGAGAACTCATCTGGAGTAGGGTCGCAAAGAAATCCTGTCACCCCATTCTTAATCGTCTCCACAGGACCCCCACTGTTGCATGCAATAACAGGTTTATGTGATGCCATTGCCTCCAATGGGACAATCCCAAAGTGTTCATCCTAAATTAATTAAACATTTCATTTTAGAATTCCCTTTTCCAGGTTCCTTTTTTCTTTTTTCCCATAGTAATCAATTGTAATGTAATAGTAAACATAACCACACCTTTGGTGTATAAAGGACGCATAGGCATTTGGAGAGAAGAGCATTTCTCTCTGCTGTTGAGCAGGATGTTATGAAGTTAACTCGATCAGACACTCTATTTCTTTCAGCTAAGCTTTTAAGCTCCTCCAAGTACTCAACATTCTCCCTCAGGCGTTTATCATACCCACCTGCAAAAAGAAAGACGTAATCTAAATATGCAAAAGCCAAGATTGGCAATCACAGTGAATTCATGTCAATGCAGCTCATAGAATAGTACTCCATTTTACTATGTTCAACATTGTTTCCAAAAATATTCTGCTCGTGGATGATTAATTAGGCCTCACGTCTATGAAAGATACAGTAACTTAATTAAATTCAACCAACCTGCAACAAAAGCACGAACTTCACCAACTAATCTACCTGCTAGATCACTTCTGCCCCACAGATGTAAGCATTACAACTGACCATGGATTATACAACATATGTACCCAGCAGATAGTTATACAGATCCAGGTTAAGAAGAGTGTCTGCCAAATATCTTATGCCTGACTGAGAGTAGAAGTTAGTAAGGAACCCTTTCAATGGGAAGTCCTCCTAATGTCATCTAAATGAAATAGTCCAAACATGAAACAACAATCAATGGGATGTCCTTCCAAAGTTAACTAAGTGAATGGTCCAAACGTGGAACTACAATGGAGCACAAACTCATCATGACAACTTCATTGCTAGACAAAGTATCAGGACATACTTCTAGCCAGTAGCCAATACACAACTAGCTTGAGTGAAAGTGATATGCTTTGTGGCATGAACACACGAATTTGATGAAGATGTCCTATCCAAATAGCAATATCTCGATGCATTGACAAAACCTAAGATTCGAAGAAAAAAAAACCTGCCAGACTAGAAATAGGTGTAGACTTGCCTGCAATGGTCAAAGTAACATCAGCAATATTATGATTCTTAAGAACATCTCCTTCAAGCACATGAAGCATGGCAAAGGCTGAAACAGCTAAATCAATATTCTTTTTTCTTTCAAATCGGTTGATAGAGAGAAAATTCAACCTAGACCAAAGCAAGCAAAAGAAGAATTTAGATTTCAAATTCTGTCCAACAGAGAATACAAAATCAAGAAAATTTTACACCCAACAGTTTGAGAAAAAGCTAGAAGACAAAAAGAGCTATACAAACATGTTTTTTACTTGTAAGAATGGGGTTCATCAAATTGATCCACATTGACTGCTGGGTAAAGAACAGCTGGATGAATTCCTCGTGCTTGAAGATGCTTGAATGTTTTTGCAAACATAGCAGCAGTAAATCTACTGTTAACAAGTATCAAATCAGCCATTCCTGCAATCCCAAAGGCAACTAGAATAAATGTAGATTTGCATTGCGAAAAATGAACAAATGATTAAATAGAAAACAATAAAATGAAATAGCTGAGAGATTTATTTCAAACAGAATGTGGAATCAAACCAGTTGTTATTTCTTCAACAAAGTCTATAGGTTTCCGATATATCCTCCTGAGAAACGTTGTATGTTGAGCCAGTAATAGATCTGGAAAATGGCAATAGAATAGAACCTAAAAAGAAGCATAGAACGTTAAACAACAGTAAAGACAGGGTTTACACAAAATGGTTGATATTAAGTAAAAATACCTTTGTTGACCTTTTAAATTTCAACAACGGTACAACAACAGAGACCTGATCTGCTAGTATAACATCAAATGATGACCACTTAAGCAGCACACAAAGAGCAACAAAAATGCACCGCAGGTATGCACATACTGCGTGAAGACGGTAGAAAATATGACGGGGTAGGAAATCCCCATAGACGGTAATGGGAAAGGTACCTGTACAGTTAAACGACGTTAATATGACACATCATACACTTTTAATCATAACACTAGGAAACAAGAGAGGAACTTATTTCCAAGACCACAAAATGCTGGATATAAATTACAGCAACTTCTAAAATATTCTCCCACTAAAGACGATATATAGAAGCTAATTACGGGAAGTAACTCACCATCAACAGTCTCCTCAAAGCACCGAGCTTTGTCATGGTGAGCTGTAAAAACATGAACATTGTGCCCATGAGATACAAGTTCAACGGCCGCATCAACAATCAATCTTTCAGCACCACCTATCAGCCATAGCGAAAATTAGGACTTAAGAAGAAAAATTCAACTTGGAACGTGGGGGTTAAAATTCCCGTGATTTGACCATGGCTTATGAGATTCGCTCAGCTATTGACAAGGGATCGAATCATGTCCAGACAAACTCAGTTACTAGGACAAAAGTACATATTAGCAAGGATCAAACACCGATCAACAACTAAGCCAAAACACACACACAGCAGTAGCCATCAACGTCAAAACACATGCTTTGAAAATGCAAAGAAAAAAAATTACCCACTTTCCGCGTTTCATAATAAATCGAAATCAAAATTTTAAGATGATGCACGAAACATGCCTTCAATCGCTTGGTAGCCAAACAAAGGATAAACCAAATCTATCAAGCAAATTCGCACTGAACAGTAAAAGAAATTAAGAAGAGATTAAAGTAAATAATAATGAAATGACAGAATCGATGAAAAGAAATACATATTACCTATACCAAGATCCGGGTGTATTATGGCGATGTTCAGCTTCGAGCTTCTATTTTTCTCCATTTCTCTTGGTTGCTTCGTCTCGTCTTGTGCGTAAGAGCAAAAGCGAGTAGATTCCGGTCGGGTTGGTAGCAGGTTTGGGTTGGTAGCAGGTTTGATTAAAACCCACGGTTCAACCGGATTTACGTGTTTTTGCACTAAAGCCGCTTCGTTTGAGTGGGGTTTGGATAAGCTTGAAGAAATAAAGTCGGGATTAATAACATTTGGATCCCTGATGTTTGATAAAATAAACAATAAGGTCATAGTTTGTAAAATTGTTTTGTATAGATCACTAGAGCCATGTAACGTTAAACTAATTTCTTGCATTTCCAATTATACCCTCCATTTCTCACTACCTCACTTCCCTCCGCAGACGCGTGCCAAATTCAAATGTAACTGGCTAATACCTAGACGGAGAGAAAGAGGGAAAGAATTTACTGAGAAAGATGACGGGGAAGAGATGCCGGCCCGAAGGTTCTCCGTCTGCTCTATTTCGTTGGTCCGGATCTAAGTTAACATTTATTCTATAGTTAAACAAAATGATCGATGATACAATTAGTTGTTCAGCCGCAATCAACGAGTGGAGGGAACTCGAGCGTAGAAACAGCAAGAGATCAGTCCGTTGACGTGATAACTCCGAAAATGCGGTACAAAGAACAGTCATATGAGCTCTCTTGTCCTTTTAATTTTCCTTCCTTACGATGAAATTACTCTTCAATTTATATATCAATGGCGAATTTGAGTGATTCTGATGTAGGGAATATTTTAGACTACTTAGGGTTTTAGTCTTGGATTTTTGAATTTCTCTTGTTATGTCAACGAAGAATTTAATTGGTTCATGTAGAAAAGCAAACTAAGAAGAAGACAGCAGAGATGAGGAATTGTAATAAATCTGCGGCCTTTAGAAAAATGATATAGACTGTGGAAAACACCAGTGAGACTAATTCAAGAAAATTCATGCTGGTAAAACTACGAAGTCAGTCAACCAGTCCTATCCCATTGCGGCCGGCATTGAAAAAATGGAAAACAAGCTCTGCTTTCTTAGAGTAATCAAACATCTTTCATTTTTGGCTATGCTTCTTAAGCATTTGGTCATCAATAATAGGAGAACTGGTAATGCATTTGTTGGCTGTAGTGAAGATGAAAATCTAAGTGATAGTAATAGTTTATGTTTGGTCTCATTTGTGCAAGGAAGACAATCAATTCGATCAGAACAAATTAGAACTTTACCTAGACTAGAAACTTACCGGCTATTAGATCTCAGGTGGCTCATAGTTTGCTTTCCATTTGCTTGTGGGTTGCCTCTAACAGTACACATCCTCCAGCTGGCAGTGATGGAGGTGGAGATTGTGAGGCTGGTAGTGGTGCCCGGGGTATAAGATGGTAGTGGCAATGGTGGAGCCACTGGATGAGGTTCTTAAATGATCCGACTTGAAATGATTTTACAACTAGTCTAAATGCTCATCAGCTCGGCTTGCAAGTATAGAGTTAGAATTATCAGTATTGTAAAGACTTTCTCATAAACTTTTTTGTTTTTGGATTAGAAAGTCAGTTACCATTGCTGGGTTGCTATCACCTCCATGAGCATTGTTTCTCTGAAACCGGATCCTCATTGGCTTATCCAGTAACCATCGTATCTGTACCATGGCATAAGTCACTCCATCCGAAAAAAGTATTGTTGATTTTTATAGCACAGAGTTTGTGAAATCTTGAGTTAGATTGATTGAATGTTTTTGCAATCAACGTTGGTTCTTGTGTTATGCCTTCATGTCTATGCAAGACGCCATTCTGCACATATTTCTCTGTCCTTCAATCATATCTGTTCTCATAATTTTGATCCACTACTATAATGTATAATTACTTCGCCTTTTAAATTATAACATAAATATTTAATTAAATATTAATCTAAATTATGTTCTTACAAGTATCCAAAATTGTGTCACCAGCCGCTGACCACTTGCTGTTTGACGTGCCTTGCCTCTTCAAAAAGTTGGGGTACAAATGATAAGCATGCATGCTCGAATTTGTTTGTTTAATGTTTTTAATTGTGCTATCTTGTTCGTGTTCTCCATCCAGTTGGATATTAAATTTAAAAAAAGAAAAAAATCTGCTTATGCAGTTGAACTTGAAACTAATTTACACCTCTTTTGTATTATTTATTTTAATTTAACTAATTATTTTCCATTTTTTATGAACCCGTCGTTTACCAGCAGCAAACCCGTCCCTCCAATGAAGGTTCACCATTCGATCAAATATCAAAATTATATTATTTTAAATCCTACAAGAATCTGACACGTCTGAAAATCATTCGCCCGTCACAATCTCTATCACCAACTACCTGTCATTCTACAATTCTCTATTTTCATAGATTTCGTTACTCTCTCCTCCTCTCCTCTCCTCTCCTCTGCCCTCCTCTTCATCACTAATAGAACAAAAGGAAAAGTGCTCCCTCTCTTGTTTCTCTCTTGCATATCTTCTCTCGGGTAAAAGAGAGAGAGAGAACCCAAATGTCTCTGAGAAAATTGTGCCTCTCACGAAGGATCTCGAGATCGTTCAGGGAGGCACGCAAGTCTTTGAAAGAGATCGAAATCGACGATGAGGCGGTTGTGTCGTCGACCACGGCGGAGTCCGACGCTGGGTCATGGGCCGGGATGCTACCTGAATTGCTGGGGGAGATCATAAAGCGTGTGGAGACTACTGAAGATCGGTGGCCCGAGCGCCAAAACGTCGTCGCCTGTGCTTGCGTTTGCAAGAGATGGAGGGATATTACCAAAGATATCGTTAAAACTCCCCTTCTTACCGGAAAAATCACCTTCCCTTCTTGTCTTAAACAGGTCATTTTCTTAATTATGGATTTTTGTTGGTTCCTTTTGGTTGTTTCGTGACATGATTGATGAATTTTACTTGGATCTTTTTAATTAGGGTTTGATTGCGGTTGTGTGCTAGGACAGTATCGCCGCATTTATTTGTTTTAGTGATCAAATTTGGGTTATTATTATTAAAAGTTAATTGGGTATTTGTACAATTTTACATATCTTAGTTACGTATTAACATCGGTTTCTGTCTTAATTATTTTTGTTTTTATCATTATTATTATTTTTGGTTTGGAAGATCGAGTTAGTTTGGAACTGATTTTTGATGTGGGTTCGGTTACAGGGGCTGAGACGATGTGATGAACAAAATCGAAAAGAATAGAGCAATAGCAACAAAATTTGTTTGGCCATGTACATTTTATGTGTTTTTTAAACAAATTTGATTATTTTGTGCTCTTTGATAACGTAAATGTTAAAATTAAACAGGATGTCCAATAACTAGTGCGTGTTTATAAGAAAATTTCGGGGAATCATGCTTCTTTTTTCTTGTGACCATTCTTGATTCTTATCTGGTATAAGAAAATTAGACCTGCTCTAAAAAATTGATTTCTTTGAGCGCAATAAGAACTTTAATGATTTTTTTTTATATTTTTAATTTGATTTGACTTCCTAGTGAATAAAGTTAGAAAAGTTTTTTGTCCCGATTATGTAAAAGGCAACTTTTCTATGATTTTTTTAAATTTATTTAAGAATGATAAAGAATTGTAATTTTGGGTTCACTGGATTCTGCATTTGGTTGCCATTGTACTTCTTGGTGAATTGTGACTTTTGGCTTCTTGATTTGGTGTTGGTCAATGAAATTGTCAAAGTTCTGGGATTGATGTCTTGTTATTTCTCTTCTAAATGCAGCCGGGGCCACGTGAATTCCCTCATCAATGTCTTATAAAACGGAATAAGAAGACCTCAACATTTTACCTTTATCTTGCTCTTACACCATGTAAGTTATTGTTGAAATTGATTTGCTAACAAACATAGAAGAATTAAAATTACTAATTGTTTACATTTTCTGCAATGGCTTTTCTTATGCAATATTTTTCTAACTGGATTCTCATTGTTACATGTATTTTACTAGTATTAAATGTGAAAGGAACTTTTGCACTTTGTCAAACCTGTAGATTGACTTTTTAGTGCAACTTTCGAGTCATCTTGACTTGGTCTTAACTTGACAAATTCCATATTGGTTTGAAGGCAAATGGTTACATTAAGTGTCTGACATGTATGTACTGACCATTATATCATCTCTGAAAAACATTTTAGATTCAGAGCCATAATGTGATAGATGGATAATCAGTGTGTTTTTCAACCAGACAAAGTCAAAATATACTTTTTACCATTTAGATGCAAACTATTAACTTCAACCCCTAAATATCAAATTCTCCTTTTATGCTTGGTCAAAAGTGAAGTATGTTAAACAGCATACTGACATGATGCTTCATCCATTGAAATATCCATGCAATACTAGTTCTAAGTGAGCCTTGTTCATGTTCCTTGTAACACAGTGGTGCACCACTTGACAGTCACTATTTAAATTTTTATGAAGCAGCCGGAAACCATTATTCTTAATTATTACATAAATCTAGGGTTAAATACCAATTCATGTATTTTTAAACTCTCCTAGTCAAGGAGGAAAGGAGAGGAGGTATAAAGGATTAGCATTTTAAGAAAAATCTGTAAGGACTTACCAGAGAAAGAAGAAACCCAGAACTTGTTATTGTGTTGTCTACTAGAACTTGATTTTAACGTTCTGCACTTTGACTCTGTTATGCAGCAACAAAGGCTGATATGGATATTTATTCGACGCATAGCATTCTTTTCAATTCAAAGGATAATTTTTATTAAAACTTTATGAGTATTGACTAGTTACAGATTTGGACATGTTTTGTTCTGAATTTTATTTCATTTTTAGCTGAGCTTTAGGCCAGATGTTAACTTGTTATTTTCCGCTAATTCCTTAGATTATGTGTTACATTTTTTTTAACTGCTAACTCTGTGATCTTAACAGTTGTAGAATTGCTTATTCATTTTTTTTCCATCTTTTTTTTTCTCCCCAGCATTTACAGACAAGGGGAAGTTTCTTTTAGCAGCGCGGAGATGTAGGCGTGGTGCTCACACCGAGTATATTATAACTCTTGATGCTGATGATTTATCCCAAGGAAGTAACGCATATGTTGGAAAATTAAGGTACAATAATTCTATTTAATGAAGTTTAACTGAGACATTTTCTAGTATGTTGCTTTATCTGTAGAATTTGCACCTTGGCTTCAAAAACTTGTTGCATTGGTTTCTCTTAATACCTGCATAGCATGTTTTATTACTTGGTGTGTGTGTGTATATTGTACCTTAAAATTTTTTGGAAATGAATACTGGCTCGATGGTGTTATCCGTTTCAAATTTACTTAATGGGTTCATCACATAACAAGAATACAAAATTTCTTTCCTTTCACATTTTGAATTTATATTCTTGCTTTATACCAAAACCTTTACAGTTCGGATTTCCTGGGAACAAACTTTACAATCTTTGACAGTCGGCCACCCCACAGTGGTGCAAAACCCTCTAGCAGCCGAGGAAGTCGACGATTTGCAAGCAAGCAAATAAGCCCCCAACTTCCGGCAGGCAACTTTGAGGTTGGACAGGTTGCCTACAAGTTCAACCTCCTAAAGTCAAGAGGTCCAAGGAGAATGCTTTGCACGCTGAAGTGCCCATCATCAGGAGAAACTGCTGATGACAAACATCTGGATGCTACCAAGATGAAGAAACCAGATACTGCTGTCTCTGCATACACAATTTTGAAAAACAAATCACCTAGGTGGCACGAGCATTTGCAGTGCTGGTGCTTGAATTTCCACGGTCGGGTGACTGTAGCATCCGTGAAGAACTTTCAGCTGGTTGCAACGATGGACCAAAGCCAACCAGGAGGGATAGGAGATGAAGAAACGGTTCTCCTCCAGTTTGGTAAGGTCGGCGATGATATCTTCACCATGGATTACAGGCAGCCGTTGTCAGCTTTCCAGGCATTTGCCATATGCCTCACAAGCTTTGGGACGAAGTTGGCTTGCGAGTAATACATTATGCCATGTATATAGTTATAAGTTCGGTTGGATGTTTTTATATAATTATTGCTGTCACTTCCTTCAGATCTGAAACAGTTTTTTCAGGAAGCATATTATGTACATGTTGGTGTTGTACGAATACAACTTTTGTTTGAAATTGATATTTGCTTCGGGGCTGTTTAAAATAAGTGTTATGGTTAATAAGTGTTTCTTTTATTTTCTTTTGATTATTTATTTTTTTGCTAGCCAAACGTGACAGAGATCTTGAAAGTGTTAACAAAGAGAGCCTAATCAAATCAAATTCTAAGCAAGAGTGATTAAGACCTTCACGTCACATTGACATGCAGTCAGACAAGTCATCCTAACTCTTGATCTAACCTGCAATTGAACTATGTGATTGACTGCCTTGCAGGTAAAGTCAGATGACATATACATTCAGAATGTTAGATTTTGTATTAAACATTTCAACATTTTAACCATCCCAACTTTCAAGTTCTGAAGTTGTGTTGTTGATTGAAGTTACATGTGATGGAGTTGCAACACAGCCAAATCCTTGAGACATTGCACGACCGCATTAAATAACAAGAACAATACTAAACAACACGATGCCAGTCAATCTGGGTTGCTCAAATTGGCGTAAAGTCTGTAATCTGGATTGTGATACAGCAGATAGCTATCCACCGAGTCAAGCTGTCAGACACCTACCACAAGCGATACATAATGGTAGAAAACGTTCATATACACCACCAATTTTCAAGACTCACAAAAGAACACAACATTAAAAGTACTGGTAGCTGCTTTATTTCTCCCCTTTCACTTCTTTCCTCGCAGCTTGACGCCGAGAGCCCTCTCCAGCTTGGTAAGTAACTGCTGATTTGGAATGGCCTTTCCTGATTCATATTCCTGTATAACCTGGGGCTTCTCATTGATCAGCTGCACAGAGTATGGAAGATTTAGTCAAGCCTCAATTAAGAAGGAAGCCTGGTACAAAAGAGAAAGTTGACTTAGTGTGAGAGAGACCTGAGCAAGTTGAGCCTGGGTAAGTTTCTTATCTGTCCGTGTCTGCATAATGGCTTTCTTGAGTTCAGTTGGTACTCGATCATCTGTTTAGCATATAGATCAACATATAAGAAAACTTCGGTATACTTTATCCTCTTGTTGCAAGATGTTACAAATCATCTAAAACAAATGAATGTGGCAAAGGAAAAAAAAGTGAAGAGCAACAAAAGCGAACTCACAGTCTGAAACAACTAACTTCTATGTCAATGGGATGTAAGTTTGACAGATTTCTCACATACTCATTTACACGTGAAGAATAACTGGTGTTCCATTATGAACAAGTTAAAGATACAATTACAAAGAGGTAGAAAACCCATGGTGGTTAAGAGTGATCAAGAAACAAGAACATCTTTACACTACGTCCTCAGAGAATGAGATTTCAAACAGATCATATATTGAAGCATGAAGCTAAATGATCTGTCTAGAAGTATGCACTCATGTTAATTCCTGCAAGTCTTTTAAAAACCCACTAACAATTACTTGCCCACATTCAGATTTGTCATTGCCTGACTGTTCACTACTAGTTATCTAAAGAGGACATACTAGATTCCTACTCTTCAACCATATTATAAAAACAATTACTTGACAGCCACCTGTGCACCAACTATCTCACATGCAGCACCAAATATGATGTCATTCCTAGTCACTGGAATTCTCACATACAACTGAAAATGTTACGTCATTACATAACCCATTATCCATTAAAGAAACATATAACAGGAAAATTTTCTTAATATAAAAAGCATATATGAAAAGAGAAGAAGACTACTCACGGGAAAGATTCTCTGTCTCTTCATCAAGCTTCCTCGTGTTAAGAGAAGTGCTGCTTGAGGCAGACTTGTTAGTGCCAGCATTTGCTGTAAGAAGAGAAAATCCAATTAAACAACAGACAATCATGCAAGAAAATCTTACCATAGACAAATGTCTTAAATAACACCCAATGGAGTGCCATGAAATTTGCACTTGCTTTCTGTTAAACACTAGTCAACTTTGGAATGATCGAGAAAGTTGATATCCATCTCATTAGATTTAACCTTTTGCTCCGCGATAGAGTAAGCCATAAATATGCATAAAAAGATAAACACACATACGCAAGGTCTGCATGCACACAGATCATAACATACATATGAATCTAAATTGGTTTTAATGGGTATGTAGAAGAGATTATATACAAGAAGTAAACATCCAGGACCCAAAAAATAAATGTAAATAACTTAACACCCCTCAAAGAATTTTTATCCAACCACATTTCTATTAAGCAATAAATCATGAATATATCTCATTATCGCATATCTTCTTCTGTTTGTCTCAAATCACATAAAACCCTGAAAAAGAATTGGTGAATTCATCACAAAAAATGTTTAATACCTAGAAAAAGAAAGTACAAAACAGCATCTGCAAACACAAACAAGTTCTGTTCATAGTATATTAGTATAGCAACCAAAATTGGAAAAAAAATTGAAAAAAATTTCATTTTCAGCTTATACATAAAACGAGGACATGTTTTTTATGGGTTTTTCTTTAATTGAAAAATAATTATCAATTTAAAGACATAAAAAGGTCTGTTCTTATCAAGGAAAGCGAAAGCAGATAAAAAAGGTTACATTTTTTGAGGGTTTCGATATCGGCGCCTGCGCGTCGGGCGGCGTTGACGACCTTCTCATCTTTCTTGGCGGCGGCGTTGGGGGCTTTCTTCCTGATAACTACGGGCTCCCAGTCCTGCGAGATCGGTCCAACTCCAGCCATTTTCAAATATCACTTCACTGTGTTCGATAAATTGATGGATTTTGATGAAACGTTATGATTGACAGAAAATGGAAATCGCCGGTCCTCGCTTTTATAGATGTCTTGATCTGTAACACAGACGTGGCGATGTTATCCCTCGTGCCCTAATCTCCTCTATTTTTCTACTCTCCCGTTTTTACCCTTCTGCTTTTCCTTAATTACTGCGAGATGATCCTTTTCTGCCCATCTTCATACTTCCAAGAAATCAGCGTGTATTAGAAGAACAACTCCATAATCTAAATTCTAGTAAAAGATTGTTCCAAATTCCCCACAATGGTTTGGCAGTTGCAGCCCATGACACAAAACACAGAGAAGATGAAGGCAATTTCCTTGTGCAATCTCTTGCAAACAAACCATGAAACCAGCAATGATAGCAGTCATTTCTGAGTAACATGAACCGTCTACAAAGATTGTTCCAAATATCCTACTATGGTTCTCCATTTCCTTTCTCAGAAGGTACTATTCCGAGTAAAAATCGTCAGGTAATTTGCTACGACATCTTTCTCCTGAGATACCTGGAAACACATAGCGTAAACAGCTATCATGAAAGCATGGCTGCAGAATCATTCGGGTTCTCCTACCACAATATGACCTGTTCCGAATCTCAAAAATGAAAACAAGATATTCTAGCGATTAAACAACAGATAATCATGTAAACAGTCATTTTTTTTTATCAGGATACATGCTTTTGCAATTTCCTTATCAAGATATTCTTGTTTCCAATTGGCACCATTTTTTGTATTCTAGCAGCTGATGTTATTCAGTTCAATCTCCACCTTCTTCCTTCAAAGTAGTCTACATTGATTTTTATTCAGGTGTAAGATCAACAACAATTGTGGAGAACCCAGCAACACATCACAAAGCACTAAAAAGTGAAAACTGTTCGAGTAGTATCTGTTGCTACTCAGAATTCTCTTTTCGAGCTAATTCACTGTCTGCATTGTTCATGGAAGCACCTGAATCATCCTTGTTACCATCGGCAACTGGCTTCAATCTACAACATTTGACTTAAAGCTATCTTGTAGACTTCAAAAACTTCTAGCAAAGGTATCACATACATGACAATTACCTGTGATTATGAAACACCCAACTTTGCCAAGGAGTGATTGAGAGGTTCACAGTTTAACACAACTGTTGGAAGACAGTCAATATCCCAACCAAGAACCTTAAAAGTAATCTGGCCAAAAGTTCTATGAGCCCTCTTCTTTTTTTGTGTTTAATAGTGCAATACGATGCTGTTAAAGCCGAAGTCGATCCTTAAACCTCTTCCAGACCTTTCTCCCCGTTTCGCTGCAAGCCAAACAACAAAACTCCCTACCTCCATAATTTTTCTCATAATAACTTCTGAGGTCAGTGTTCTCTGTAAGTACCTTCAGAAAAAACGTGAAATCTTCACTGGTCTTAAATCTATCCTCATCCATTAAATCTTCCTCATCTTCATCATTTTTATCACTGTCTGAACCTATACTTTTCTCAAAGAATTTTCTGCATGCTTCCAAGACCTTCTGCTGAAACTGGACTGCACTTAATTGTGCTTGTTACCGTTTTCTGAGGTTTCCAGGTGGACCACCTTGTAGCTATCGGAGAGTTCTCATCAACAGTCTTTATGCAAGATCATCCAGTGCGAGTGACCAGTAATGGGTCAGATCCCTGCATTATGTACTCCCTTCTATCTGTAAAATGGAAAAGGATACGGTTGACTTCACGATGACCGCGATTATTTCACACATTACGTCTTTTGGTTAAGAGTCTTGGTGGAGAGACCAGAAATGCTATTTTCAGAATAAGCACTTCAGAAATGCCGCAGATTATGTAAGCATAACATTTTACAGATTGTCTCCAGCTCTTGGGATAAATATTAATACTTCATATTCTTCTTCTGTTTTCTCCCCTTTTCTGTGATCCAGGTAAAACATCAAAATGCTTGTGGAGCACTGGGAAGCATCCTTTAGGCGTTCTTGAGGGCATGCGATGATGGTCACAAATTATGGGTGTTTGTAAACCATTGCTGTATAAGTAAATTTCTATCAGAACCTTCTTATATAATTCTGCTTATACTGCCAAATGATGATCGATGGCAGGTGAAATTTCTTCCTTTCCTTTCTCGTGTTGGAATTTTGTTTCTTCTAGGACGTAGCGTTGGCGGGAGTGCTGCTGATGGGTTTTCAGGTTTGGGTGTCGGGTTAGGGTTTCTGGGTGAGCCTTGGTACCGTAGAGGGTGAAGGTAAATAACCTCCTCTCTCGGTCTTCGCTCATCGCAGGTCCTTGGTAATACAGTTTCCCGGAAGAAGATTCTAAATATTTTTAATACATTAAATTAAAATTTGATAATCATTAAAAAGAGTAAGATTACTGGTCGAGTCGTCAGTTTTCTCCAAAACCAGAATCTATGGCGGGAAAGGGTAACTAACAGTTCTGTTTTATCTCCCGCGAAAGAACACGAAATCTCTATAATCTCGTCTCTTTATGCTAATCTTCTCTACTTTCCGTGCAACCCTTCGTAGCCCTATCATTCCTCGACATTTCTTTGTTCATTTCAACTCCCAGAAAACACGGAAACACTGTCATTGCTTCTGTTCTCAAATAAACCAGTCGCAGACGTCGTCTCCGCCGCCCAAGCCGATGCCGCCCAAAATCTTAGCCGAGTACGCGAAATCGAACCGGTCGTCATGCAAGAAGTGCTCCAAGTCGATTGCGGCCAAGGCGTTGAGATTGGGTTCGGTCACTAGAGACTCACGGGGCTTTGACATGACCAAATGGCATCATGTTGACTGCTTTCCGATCAGCTCGGAGCCAATTGATTCTGCGGAATCGATCCGAGGGTTCCCATCGCTTCAGGTTTCCTTGTACCCAAATTTTAGAGTTTTTAGGATTTAAGTTTTGCAGACATAGTGGGTATGTCTGAATTTAGTTTTCGCAGTTTCACTTTTTAAATCTTTTGCCAGTTTGTGCAAACGTCATTTGAGGTATTCAATTAATTTGAGTGCATGACTGGAACTAGGGTTTCGGGTTTTGTTTGATTGTTGAGAAACTTTGGGAAAAGTAAAGAAATTGGAAATGGAGACCTTATCAGCGTATTGCTCTATATTTCTCTTTTTATGATTTTTCTTCTTCTTCTTCTTCTTCTTGAAGGGTTGTTCATGATGCAACTAGGTTTGAGGGTTTTCTGCCGAAGGAAGCCCGTGAATTTAGAATAGAGTCCATAAAATATGTTGCGTTTTCTGTTCTTAGTATTGTTGGAAAACACATAAAATTAAAAAGGAAATGAACCTAAACATGCAATTAAGTTTTTATTTATTTATTTATTTGGTCTTTGTGATGCTCTGGCGTTCTCTACAACCAAACAGAGCTTTGGTTTTGGTACATGCATAGCTTAAGTTTGAAGAATTGATTACATATTTCTGTTTATATTATCAGAGTGATGATCAGGAAGCTTTGAAGAAATTGGTGGCAAAATGCAATAAGTCTCTTGAGGAGGTAGGAGGTTGTGTCCTGATCATTTGAGAGTCTGTCTCTTTTCTTTTTGGTCAGTGAACTGAATTTAATACTTTTAGCTAATGTAAGTAGAAAATAATAGAGAAATCAACATTAGTAATTAGGTTTTGATATCTTTTCTTCTCAATAAAATAAGTTTATTTGTTGTTTTTTTTTGTTTTTTGCTATATTGCTGTAAGTTTCATGGACCTCTACACAAGCAATTCGTGAAAACAGAAATTTGATGGGGCTGATGTTAAAAATCCTAGGTTTCAGTTGTCTTATTTTTAACAGCATTATTATTGTTATTATTTTTCTCTGACGTGTTAAATCTCCTGGATGATCAGATTGAGAAAACAGATGAAGATGAAGAAAAGGTCGAACTGAAGGAGAGGGATTCAAAGAGAAGAAAGGTAGTTAGATGCTCTCTCTGTTTGTGTGGGTGGAGGAGGGGGGCCGGTGTGGAAATTGTACTTGCATTATCATTTTATTTTGGTTATTAACAGATTACTTTTGACAAAAAATTATCATTTTTTTTTGGTTAATAACAGATTACTTTTGACAAAAAAATTAGACTTCTACTGCTAGGGTTGTTGACATTTGTTTTCTTTTGCTATTGTTGCTCCAAGTTATCAATCCCTAGTGAGGAAGCTAATATGGATATTGAATTTGCAGTCTCTGACATCAAGGAGAAGTATAAGGTAAGAGATCTGAATATAACATAATTATATTTTTCAGGCTTCATTTTGCCTTGGAAACCTGCTCCTGCTCTTGCTCACCTCTTTACCTCTTTGTTTCCCTGTCCCCTTTTTTCTTTTTATGTCATTCAGGATGCTGTCTTACTACCAAACTGGAAGGCCTTTCAGACAATCATATTTCTTGAACGGGTTAGATTATGATCTTACCTAATGAGTGGTGTTGATTGATTGTCTTTTTCTTATATTGGATATGGACTGTACTGTGGAATATAGTGAAATATTTAACAGTGTTTGTTGTTAAGGAATTCTTAGTGATAAAATATTGTCAAGGATTTCATTGTCTCTAAGTAGATCATATTCAATATATTGTTTCTTCTGCATAGGCTGTTGTAATTCTGCTATTCTATGTGCATATCTGCTTTCTTACACTGTTGCACTGCATATACATGTTTGAACATGTACAATCATGACTTGTATTTGTAACCAGTTTTTGGTGTGGAGGACTTCAAATGATTTTAACTTTTGACAGAAATGCAGCACTTGTGTTGATTACTTGTTCTTATGCACTTTGACATCTCTAGGACAATGGTCTACGTGATTCAGAGAAAATTGCTGCATTTGATTTTGATGGATGTCTTGTGAAAACAAATGTGAAAAGGTATGATCAGATCCTTATTTTAGGCATTTATTGTTAACAAATGTATATTCAAATTCTGTAATATGTATTATTATGGCACAGGTTGTCTTTGAGACAAGTTATCGATGGTTGTTCTCTAGTAATGGTGTGCACTTAGATGGATGACTAAATTGATATGTGGTTATTTCATGATTTCTGTAACTTGTATAGCTCCAAACTAATTACTAGGTTCATTGCTTTGCCAAAGATTTACTCTCTTCCTCACTCACACAAACCTACATATGCCCACAAAATGCACGTTTGTATATGCAAGTTCAAAATTTCTAGTTTAAATCTCAGGCCTCTCTTCTTGCCTTATTGGATTAGTTTTTTGATACTTCTTATGCTGGGAAAAAGTTTCATGTGCTATGGAACTATTTGCTTAGTTCATAGATGTGTGTGTGGGTGTAGCAAAGCATCATTTGAAGGGACTGATTGATAACTTACTCATACATCTTTGATTCCAGAATAGGTGCAGATGCTTGGTCCCTGATGTATCCTTCAGTACCAGACAAGCTGCAGAGCTTGTATAATGATGGCTACAAGCTGGTATGTTTAGACTATAGCAATGATTATGGCACTACTACTGTTACATTTCCTGATCAGTTTAGTTGACTGTTGGTTGTAAAATTTTTATATGCACAATAACTAGGTAATTTTCACCAATGAATCCAACATTGAACGGTGGAAGAACAAAAGACAGATTGCTGTGGACTCAAAACTTGGACGTCTCAACAATTTCATCAAGCATGTTAAGGTCCCCATACAGGTTCGACCAGTTTATTTAAATGATACATTCATTACCAAACATGTGAATTAATATAGAGTTAGAGCATTATAGCTCATAATTTTTCCCTATTTCTGTTGTGAATATTGCTATCATGTCTTAAGTTGGAAGAAAATTCTTCTCTTCATTGCAATTGAAATTGATTGCAATGCTTTTAAGGAATGGACTTCTGAATTTCTCGATACAGGTTTTTGTTGCATGCGGATTAGGTAATGCCGAAGATCTCTTCCGCAAGCCCAAACCTGGGATGTGGCAAATTATGGAGAAATATTTCAACTCTGGCATTTCAATAGATATGGATCAGTTATTCTCCTCTCCCTTCTCTTGCTTTATTGTTTGTTTATCTGATCTTAAATGCACCTCTTCACATGGAAACACAACCTAAAGGCTGCATTATTCATTGTATAATGTATTTTGATAAGATGTTCTTCTTATTATTACTAATCATCTTTCCGTGACACTTCATTTATTTTTTTTCCAGTGAGATTCAAATCTAGGATCCTCTTCAACTGTTCTTTTTCTCTGCATCTTGTAGATCATTTTATGTTGGTGATGCTGCTGGAAGAGAAAATGATCATAGTGATGCTGATGTTAAATTTGCACAGGTATTGTCAAAGTTATAATACATGCCAATGTATTGTCTTTATGTAGAAATTTTCTTTTGGCTGTTGCTTATTTCTTTTTTTTTCATTCATTGATTTGTTGAATTCCAGAATTTCTTACATTTTTCATGATTATATATTTTTTCAGAGTCAAATCTCCTGAATCTTCTACACAACTATGCTGCATCACTGTTAATGCACTTGCACAGTTTCTCAACCTTTTCCTTGTTCTCAATTATGATTTCTGTTCAATTCTCATTTGGAATGAGACAAATTAACAAGTATGTAATTTGCTGAAATTGCACCATGTTTCCCCAATATCATGGTGCTGGACCTCATTGGATGTATCACTTTTTGGTGGGTAGGGTAAGGCTTAAAGGAGAAGTGCTCACTTCTTTTTAAAAGGTTTATCTAGAGAACCAGAATCGAGTTGTCACTAAAGGGTGCATTCACTCTAGTTAGGTTGGGTTGAATCAATTTAGTTGTGTCTTCATCCGTCTCACTGAGAAACCTGAATTCTCTTGTTTGCAGGCCATTGGGTTGAAATTCTGTGTCCCGGAGGATTACTTTGGCTCTTGAATTATTTATGGTTAGAGATTCTAATGCATAACACAAACATTGCCCTTGTATCATCTTGGAAGGTCCTGATTTGGTGTTATCTTGTGTTTGTCAGTCTCGACTGCCAATGTTTGTAACAGACATTCCCATTTTGCTTTAGTAAATACAGAAACAGTTTAGTTCTCTGTCTCTCTCCGATGATTCTCATTTACACATCATGTAAGTAGACTGAGTAGAACGACTTTAACTTCCCGTGGTCTGAAATTTTTGAATTGGTTTACTTCTTGGATTTCGACTAGCAGATTGCTTTGGGGATTGGTATTCCAAGAGTGTGTTAAATATCAACTTTTGTTGGGGCTAATTTACTCTTCCACTAATATTTGCAATCTAGTATTTCCATTTGCTGTGATTTCAAAGTTACGGCATCCCTCGAATCTTCCGAAATTTTTGCATCTCTAGGTGAGAGAGCTCTCATTGCCCAACCTAAAGGTGATGCATGGGAACAAAATAGCAGTAACTCGTGTGTATTTGGGCTTGGAAAACCAGAGAGGTCCGAATTCTACTGACTAATGCTGGCTACTGGTGAATGACGAGAGGATCAAAGATAGGCTTCAGGGCATGGACAAACACACGAAAATAGAGTGGCAACTTCCTTTTTTCACAGGAGATTGAAACTTTTCCTACCATTATATCAGGGAAACTGAAATGGATATTAATTCTAATTCACGTGGAGGACTTTTGGCCGAGACCAATTCAATTACAAGTCATGTGTTAGCAGTAAATATTAATAAAGACCAACAGATCAAATCTCAAAAGAGACTTTGTGCTTCTGGACAGACTAATGCTCATCATTGCTGACCTAAAGCAAGAAGCCTTCTATCAGGCAGAATAATCCTGTAACATTGTCTAGTAGCGGAGAATTATTAGCCAACGTTTTCTTTTTATTTTGTTTGCAAATGTTTGGCTTCCACGGATTCAGGGGCCTCGACTATGTTCTTTTACTTTACTAGTATTTTTATGAATTATTAACTCTCATGCTAAATTCCCAATGGGACAAAATTATCGTTGACCAATGACAGCATTGCTTGCTCGTGAGTTTGCTCCTTTTTGACAACTGTTATTTGTTTTAAAATTTTCCATTATTCTAAGCATTCATTGATTTCCATTTTGAACGCAAGCAGAGTTTGTTTTAGATCAAATCTATTTTCTTTTCTTGTATTTTGAACATTGCCATAACCTTTTATATGGAAGGCTGAGTACGAGTAATGGTTGTTGTCCCTACGTTTAAGGCTATAAAAGACCTTAGGTTTCATCGCAACATGCATAACAAAAGCCAGAGTTGAAGGTAAAATCGTATCAAGAGAAAGGGACTTGAAGGAAGAAAGAGCCATCGCTTGTTCTTCAGTATCAATTCATTGATATTTTAACATGATTTATCAGTATATATTGGGTCTTGAGGCTACCTGGAGGCTGCCTGAAGTTGATGGAGTTGGGTCTTGAGGGTATGCAAAAGTTTAATAGCAAAGTATTAATTAAATGCTTGCGCATGCATGTTGATTGTATATGGGATTTGTGGCACTGATTGTGTGAATGAGATTAATGCTCAGCAAGTGTTCGGGTATGCTCTCTACAAGGATGGAAAAAGTACCAAAGTATCTTACCCATTGGAAAATTTCCATTCAGATGTTGCTAGAAGAAGTTTTCACAATGGCCGTTTCATTCAAAGGATGCGGGAAAAGGCAGCAACTCTATCCAAGCAGTATTCTTTACCTTCAAACATTCTTCATTTCAAATGGGATTTCTGTTCTTACTAGTCTAATAAATTTTTTTATTAATTTCATCATTTGATATTCCCCAAATTCCTGATGTGGAATTCCGACAACAATATACTACAAAATTTTTAGCTCATTACCATACCGGTTGATTGCGGATGTTCTTAAAGTTTATCCATCAAAGGAATTCAATTTACAGCCTTTACGTTGATTTTTCGGTGTAAGATTGGAACAAGGAACAGAGACATCTCTGATTGAAGAAAATGGGACTGTTAACGGGGTCGAATACAAAACCAGGACTGGTGAAAAGCTGACAGCGTATGCAACGCTCACAGTTGTATGTGACGGCTGTTTTTCAAATTTGCGGTGCTCCCTCTGCAAACCTAAGGTGAAAATGCACTGTCATTCTTGTACGGTAATTAGTATATACTAAGCTATAAAAACTGAATTCTATTTATATACCGGGCATGAACTACTTGGAATGTGTTATGAACCTTGAGGTATCAGCTGTAGCATTATAGATAATTTAGGCTGTAGAGGTTAATATAAGGTGCTTATGATTTCTGCAGGTTCAAATCCCCTCTTGGTTTGTTGCTTTGGTCTTGGAGAACTGTCAACTTCCAATACAAAAATCTTGGACATGTTATATTGGCCCATCCTTCACCAATCTTGTTTCATCCAGTCATTAGCACTGAGATTCGTTGTTTGGTGTATGTTCCGGGTCAAAAAGTACCAACCATTGCTAATGGTGAAATGACTCAGTATTTGAAAACAACAGTTGCTCCCCAGGTATGTGTCAGCTTTATATAATCGCTGTACGTTCTGAAATGAGAATGTTGCATTAGCTTATGCATCAAAGGTCATCAATGATTACAGTTACTAACCACTTCTCTAGACTAATGATGGGCTTTGCTTGTTTCAGATTCCCCCTGAACTTCGATCTGCATTCATGCCTGCAATCGATAAAGAAGAACAATGACTAATAGAAGCATGCCTGCTGCTCCGTATTGAACACCAGGTGATGTTTTGCTGGGGGATTCATTCAATATGCGACATCCTTTCACAGGAGGAGGAATGACTCTGGCTTTATCTGATATTGTTGTATTAAGAGATCTTCTTAGACCTCTCCGCAATCTCATTGATGCACCTTCCCTTTGCAAGTATCTTGAAGACTTCGTAAAGTAAGCAGCATTTATAAATTCGATGTCTGTTAGTTCATAAAAGTCCATGGAACTAGTAACTAGAAGTAAATACTTAAATGAAGCAACAGACCTTTAAATTCTACAATACTCCAGACTTTTACTAAACATGACAGTGTATAATCTTGTTTGCAGCCAGTGCCATCTACGATAAATACATGGGCAGGTGCCCTTTACAAGGTTTTTTTGCGCATCATCTGATCCATCAAGAAATGAAATGCAACAAGCCTGTTTTGACTATTTGACCCTCGGAGGTGTTTTCAATAGAGGACCAATAGCTCTGCCATCTGGTTTAAACCCTCCTCCAATGAGCTTGATAATCCATTTCTTTGCTGTGGCAATCTTTGGAGTTGGACGTTTATTACTCCCATTTCCTTCACCTAAACGCATGTTGATTGGAGCTGGACTGATTTCAGTGCGTATCTCTCCACTGCTTGTAATTTAATTTCATATTTGATTTATTCTACTTGATCGCCTCCATATATGTCACTTCTGTGTATTTTTCCCGGGGGCATCTGGTATAATTTTCCCCATTATAAAGACAGGAGTTCGAGAGATGTTCTTCCCTGTAACCAAGCCAGCATATTTCAGAGCTCATCCCGCCAAATGACAAGAATCCAGAAGAACTACAAGAAATGCTTTGCCATAGCTGTTATTGCTTATAATGACTATTTAACTTATAGCAGCAGCTATCCTTTTGAAAATTGGACTGGAGATCAATGTTGTTAGGTGAAGAAAAATTCCATTTGCAATTGACCTAAGCATTCTTTGTGTAATGTGAGAATAATATTGCATTCATCTATTGGATAGAGAGATTATATAATTGATGAAAGTATTATAATTATTCGGGATACCGAGTATTAATGATAAATGGCAAGTATTAATCAATTTCAACGACATGCTTTTATTACTAGCAATGGACTTGCAATGTGATTTTGTTTGCTGAAATTGAAAATAGTTGTCTCTGATGATTGAAGTTACCCTGCGACAAGGAATTGTAATGGATAGCCAGCCAAGTATAACCTGGTGGAAGCCTTACATGAAGAGAAAAATGCCACATATCATAGCAATCTTATTAGAACTACAATTTGGCAGTTCTCTCAAACTCTCAACATATCTTCTGCTAACATGAATTCACGTAGAAGTTTGCCAAAAACTGGGCTAACCCTCTGTACTGCCAAAAAAAGTCACGAGTGCCGGTTCAGTTTGGCATGAAGGGGAACTCATAATTGATTGATCATTTGCTGGCTGATGTTCGTTACTTTTCCATGGCGACAATCCACAGCTTAAGTCTAATGTATGATTTCTTTCTACCGTATCTCCATCCAAAATAGCATCCCTTGTCAAAACAATTCACAAGGTTCCAGTAAGAAAAAGGTCTAACTGCTGCAGCCACGAACAACTCGGTAGGAATTTTACTCTCCTTGTTCCTCATCCTACATAGGCCAAACCTAGCAACCTTCCTTTCTTCACTAGTTACTTTTGCTCTTTTACTCCGCAGGCAGGTTTCATTTCAACCCGCCTGCATCCGAAACTTCTCAGATTGTTCAAAGACCAAAGAAGAAAGGTGCCGTTCACTCTTCCCTTGATCACTATACTTCACCGCGCTTGGCTTTCTCAGCGATTTGGTGTCTGATTTAGTCCGATGCTTTAAGTTTTCTTATTCCAATGACGTCGTGGACATCTCTACAGCCTGTTTCAGCACAACCTACAGCGTTTCTAGTCTTTCTTACTCTGTTTGCTGCTAGTCTTCTACGTACAACAATTTGATTCAAATATTCCACTATGTAGCGTGTCAGGGATTGTTGATTTGGGTATTCTGCTGTGCAGTATACCAGGGTTTTGTTCGTACGTACGTATATTTATCAGAAACAGATGCACGTTTTTCTCTTCTCCTTTGGATTGAAAAGCCATTGAAATACTGTTAGGATTAGGAAACAAGAAGATAAAACAAAACAGAGAGAAGCAGGAAACCCAAGCGAAAAAGAAATCATCTTAAGGGATTCTATATGCACCTACCTATCTGTGTTTCCCCTGATTAGGACACTAGAATATAAAATAAAACAGTGTGGACTGCCATTGGTATTTGGCTGTGACCTTAAGTTCAGAATATTCTATTATACCCAACAAGTTCAGTTGTGTCTCTGTGGCACATCACATAAGTAGACAAGCTTATTAGAAAAAATATTGGTTGCTTTTAACCCAAAGTTTGCCGAAAAAAAAGGGAACTTTTTATTACATGATAAGTTTTCCTGTCACTCGACCTTGGATACTGAAATCAGTGTTATTTGTAAGCCAATCACTTCCGGTGTCTTGACAAGCCACAATCAATCCTGAAACTACTGACTGCTTTGCAGAAAATCATGGGGAGGAATTTTGCAAATACGACATGACTATAGGTCATATGCTAGTATTTGATATTTACCTAGATCAACTAATCAAATCTCACAAGGACTTTGTACTTTTGGACAAAGTACTGCTCATGAGTCATGAGTGATGACTGCTGAGTAACTCCTGTAATTTGTCTACTTGTGGGAGTTAGACAAAATTTTCTTTTTCTGTGTCTGCGACTATTTGACTCTCATGATTTCAAAAGCCTTGAAAATATTCTGAACTTTACTTGGATTTTTATGAATTATCAAAATCCCTCAACCTACATCACATCTCTCCGAATTCTCTTTTGACCAATGACTGCATCACTTGGTCATGAACATTTTCCTTGATTCTTGTTTTGTTGACTGAATTGTTTTAAAATTTAAATTAAGTATCCATTAATTTTCATTTTGAACGCTGGCAGAATACTTTTAGATCAAATCTATATTCCTTTTCTTGCATCTTGAACACTGGCATAACCTCTTAAATGGAAAGCGAAGTACAGTGTTGGTATGTTTCAGGCTATAAAAGACTTGCCTCAGTTGCAACATGCACAAACACAAACAAAAGCCAGAGACCAGAAAGATGAGTAAACTTGAAGCAGAAATCAGAAGCTAAAGAACCGTCTCTTCTTCAGTATAATTTTTTGATATCTTAAGATGGTTTATCAGTATACATTAGGAACATTGATGGCTTCTCTTTTGGTGCTTGCTTTCTTCCATCGTTCAAGAGGAAAGAAGAAGATCAGAGCTTCTTCAACGGAAATTCATAGAAATAATTGCTTGAAGAGCTCAGAAAATGGAACATGCAATTCAGAGCGTGCTGGAAGTAGTGACATAATTATCGTCGGTGCTGGAGTCGCCGGTTCATCTCTGGCTTACACACTAGGCAAGGTAGTATTCTCTTCCAACTGAAACTTCTCCATGTTGATTGGCTGAATGAAGAATGCGCCCATTTCCTTCGTTGCTTTTTAGTGTGATGATAATCAGGGCCTTGATTTTTACTATTTCTTACACAGGATGGGCGCTGAGTGCGTGTGATCGAAAGAGACTTCATTGAGCCAGACAGAATTGTCGGTGAACTGTTACAACCAGGAGGCTACCTAAAATTGATTAACATGTAAGATGAAAATGCATACACATCCCTGATATGTATTTGTGGCAACAGATTGTGTGAATGATATTGATGCCCAGCAAGTATCTGGATATGCTTTATACAAGGACGGGAAAAGTACCAAAGTATCTTACCCATAGGAAAATTTCCATTCAGATGTGGCCGGAAGAAGTTTTCACCATGGCCGTTTCATTCAGCGGATGCGAGAAAAGGCTGCAAGTCTGTCCAAGTAATATCCCTTTGAACATCCTTAATTGTTTAGCTGGCTAGTCTGGAAAATTGAATAGGTCATGTATTTTCCATTTTTGCTGTTCTGAGAAATTGATTGATTTTGTAATTAACAGGCTCTTTGTTTTCCAATCTCAACATTTGATCCCTTGACTCCAGCTTTCAATTTTCAAATCTAATATGCTTTAGCCCCATATCCTATCAGAAGATTATGATCTTAAACCTTATGGTCAACGTAATTTAACTTACACCTTTGATCTCTTCTAGTGTAAGATTGGAACAGGGAACGGTGACATCTCTGATTGAAGATAAGGGGACTATTAAAGGGGTAGAATACAAAACCAAGTATGGTGAAAAGCTAACAGCATATGCACCCCTCACAATAGTGTGTGATGGCTGTTTCTCAAATTTGCGGCGCTCTCTCTGCAACCCCAAGTTAAGAATGTCCGTCATTCTTGCACAGTAATAAAAATTATGCTACCAATTTTTAGTTCACGCCTCGAATTGCATTGAATGCAAAATAAATCCGAAGTTAGCTAGCATGAGAAGGTAATAAGAGGTGCTCATTTTTTTTTGGCAGGTTGAAATCCCTTCTTGTTTTGTGGGTTTGGTCCTGGAGAACTGTCAAACTTCCATACAAGAATCATGGACATGTTATATTGGCCAATCCTTCGCCGATCTTGTTTTATCCAATCAGTAGCACTGAGATTCGCTGTTTGGTGGATGTACCAGGCCAAAAAGTACCATCTATTTCTAACGGTGAAATGACTAATTACTTGAAAACTGTGGTTGCGCCCCAGGTACGTATGATTTGCTTCATATTATCTCTAATGTATAACCATCGTTCCTCAGAATGTGCCTTTGTGAAATGAGGATGTTTTTTCAATTTATTTGTTAATAGGTCATCAACAATTTTGGTTGTTATAACTGATTCTCTAGACTAATGGAGGGACTGAAATGTTTCAGATTCCCTCTGAACTCTACTCTACTTTCATGTCTGCAATCGACCAACGAGACATAAGAACAATGAAGAATAGAAGCATGCCTTCTGCTCCATATCCGACACCAGGTGCTCTTTTGCCGGGAGATTCATTCAATATGCGGCATCCGTTAACAGGAGGAGGAATGACTGTAGCTTTATCTGATATTGTTGTATTAAGAGATCTTCTAAGACCTCTCTGCGATCTCAATGATGCATCAACCCTTTGCAAGTATCTTGAATCATTTTACACTCTCCGTAAAGTAAGCAACATTCATAAATTCCATATCCGATAGTTCTTATGTTCTGGCCATGATATTTATACCATTTTGCTTGAATTTACTACTAATTCTTTATATGCGAAACATCTCAGGGGCTAGTTTGTTTTAGGAAAAGATAAAAATGAAGCAACAAACCTTTTAAGTTCTGCAATACACTTGAACCTTTTACTTAACAAGACTCTGTATGATCTTGGTTGTAGCCAGTGGCATCTACGATAAATACATTAGCAGGTGCCCTTTACAAGGTTTTTTGTACATCATCTGATCCATCAAAAAATGAAATGCGCCAAGCATGTTTCGACTATTTGAGCCTTGGAGGTGTTTTTACCAACGGACCAATAGCTCTAATCTCTGGTTTAAACCCTCGTCCAATGAGCTTGGTAATCCATTTCTTTACTGTAGCAGTCTATGGAGTAGGGCGTTTGTTACTTCCATTCCCTTCACCTAAAAGCCTGTTGATTGGAGCTAGACTGATATCAGTGCGTATCACCACTGCTTGTAATTTCATTTCATATTTGACTTCTTCTATCTAATCACCTGTATATATAAATCACTTCTGTGCGTTTTTCAGGGGGCATCGAGTATAATTTTCCCCATTATAAAGGCAGAAGGAGTTAGAGACATGTTCTTCCCTGTAACTAAGCCAGCATATTACAGTGCTCATCCTGCTAACTGACAATAATACAGAAAAGCTACAAGAAATGCTGTTCAATAGCTATTATAGCCGCCATGATAAGTTAACTTCCATTCGTAGCCGTTCTTTTGAAAACTAGAGATCTATGTTGCAGTTAGGTGTAGAAATATGTGAAACATCAGTACTTTCTTGGTTAGAATTCCTCTTGAATCGAGAAGAAAGTTTCCATTTGCAGTTGAACTGAACATTCTTCATATAATGTAAACTATTAATCAATACAACATGTTTTTTTCACAAGCAAGTCTTGAAATCATCACCGCAATGATTGGCTAAGTTTATCCTGGTGGGAGCCTGACATGAAGTTAAAAAAAAGGGTGCAAATGCAGAAATTAGAACACAGAAAAATGGTCGACATCATTCAAGGTATTGCATAGCAATCATAACAGATCAATACTTTCGCAACTCTCTTCGACAACATTTTCTACGAACATGAAATTTCCCAATACTTTGCTAAAAACTGGACAAAGCCTACTATACTGCCAAAAGAAGTCACAAGTGCCAGTTATAGCATCAGGGGTAATTCACAATTGCGGGATCATTTGATGGCTGGTCATTGTTCATCTTACATAGTGAAAATCCTAGCGAAAGTCTAATAAATCATTCTTTTCTACCAATATCTCCATCCAAAATAGCATGCCTCGCCAAAACAATTTCCTTCACTAGGTTCCTGTAAGTAAAAGGCCGAACAGCTACTCTCAAAAACAACTCGGGTGGAATTTTACTCTTTTTAATCCTCCTCCTCCATGGTCCAAAACCAGCAATCTTCCATTCTTCAGGAGTCACTTTCGCTCTTTTACCCCATAAGGCGGTTTCATTTCCATCTTCAGCAATAGTTTCCTTTTCCATTGATTTCATTGATTCCAACAATTCCACTGACTCCAATTGCTTCTTATAAAACTTACTAGATGCCTCCACACTCCTTTTTGCAAGCAATTCCATTCTTTCAGAATTACTCGTTGCCTTCTTAAACTCTTCCTCCCAATACTTCTCATCCTTTTCTGGACCTGATTCCTCTTCTTCTTCTTGAATTCCCAATTCTTCATCTTCAACTTCATCCATGTCCATAACCACATCATCGTGATCATCATCACTCTCATCACGAAACTGATCGTCATCATTGCCATCGCCATCATCCTCAATCCAATCGGTGAATTCGGTCTCGCCATTGCTACCGCGACCATCCTCATCGTCATCTGGGGCATCACAACCCAGCTCCTCCTCCTCCAACTTAGCCTTCCACTCTTTTGTATACGGATGCAACAACTGCACTGGATGATTCCTTAACAAAAATTCCAAACACCTAGACTTCTTCTCCTCGCTCAACTTCTCATAGCCCTTCACCACATCATCCACAAAAGCTTTTGGACTCACCCTCACAATTTTACATAACCCTCCAAAATACGTACACATCTCCACACTCCCGTCATCATTCTTCAGCTCAAACAGATAATTCCCCTCTGTTTTCGGATCAAGAAAAGGCATTATTGCCTTAAAAAAACTATCTTGAGGCTCAAATCTACACTGATAAACAGGCCTCTTAACATAAATAATATCTGGTCTAAACCAAGCAGCACATTGGGTTATCAAAGATCTAGCTTTGTTCCCTAATCTGCCCATCAAACTCCACTTATCCAATCTTTGTTTTCCCGCTTCAAGGACAACTTCAGCAACCAAAGTCCATTGTTGCCACGGCTTATCATTAACCCTCCATTTCGGGTGCCTCACAAACACCCAAAAGTACCTAAACCCAACATTCTTATCCAATTTTTCCAATCTTTTCCCAAAGTCAACAGCCATTTCATGTTGTTCAATTTTTTCCCACTCTTCATGGTCCTTCACTGGACTGTATATTGTAACCCGTTCGTCACTGAAACGACCACGTATGGGCTCACCAACGACAACTCCGCGCCACGAGTAGGGTCCATATTCCCCGTACTTGTACCAGTCATAAGGATGGCGCAAATCCGGATCGTCTTTTTCCATGAACCGGACCATCCGGTCGTACCCGAGTCCGATCAATTCCAACTCCCTTTCGGTGAAGTTGTCGGCATAGGTTTTGTTCGAGTTTTTAAGACGGTAAAAGGGGTAGTCTGCAAGGTTAACAGTTCTATACTTCGCACTGCGCTTAGATTGGCGCCGCCACGCCGCATTTCCTTCTAGTCGACCCGGGGACGGCCCGCCCGGCTTCTTCTTGCTTCGCCCCGCTAAAGCCCTCACGTCTAGGCGGGAAAATTGGGGGACTTGGCGGGAAAAGTGAGGTTTGGATATGGGGAAGAACGAAAAGGAGGAATTCAGGGTTTTAGAGAAGGAGAGGTCCTGCATTTTAGAGGGCGAAGGCGACGAGAGGAACAATATGGGTTAGATAATTCACTAGATTTTATTAAATAAATGGGCATGTAATACGGTGACGTTTTGACGAAAGTTCAAACCTTTGCTTCCGCATCACCCGGCCACAGTAATTGTGACTGCTGTCCGTTCGTCACCTTTTCTGGCACTCCTGCTCTTTAAGCTTTCTCTGATCCATAATTCAATGTCGTAAACCGCTCCGAAGAACGCCCAAATGTCGAAACGCACGCACACAACAGACGTAGGCTCCATAGCCTACACCGATCTCAGCGACGTTGGCGCAGGAAAAGAAGGGTGGCTGGTTAATGATCCCGACCTTCTCTGCGCGTTGGACACGCACTCAATCGCTATCGCCAACAAATATCTCATCTTGATAATCAACTGGGCCGATCCGGACGGCGTAGGGCTGGTCGCCAAGATCCGGCCTGAACTATCCCCGATTGAGGCGGAGTATATAACGGCTGTTGACTGGTTGGCATTCGAGGAAACTAGAGCGGTTGCAGTCGGGACCTCGAAAGGACACTTCTTGGTTTATGATTTGAAAGGTGATCTGGTGCATCGACAGGTAATTATACAATTAGCTTATTTAATTTTTGCCGTTCTTTTTTGGGTGTTTTGTTTCTCTTTTTTTGTTGGAATTAATTGTGGGTATGTTATGGTTTGGCTACTGGTTGGCCATTTTCATGTATTGATGGCCATGGCTTATATGCTCTTGACAGCTTAGTGGTGGCGAAAGTGACTAATTCAGTGAGAATGACTTGAAAGGTTATGAAATAGATGTTACATTCCAGATGGCTTTTCATTTTGGTTAGCTCCATGAATGTAATGAGTAGATGTATGGAATAATTCTTTAAGAACAAAATACAGTATAAAATTTCTTATTTATCCAGTATAATTGCCCTTCATTATGCTGTAGTATAAGCAAACTAAGATGGTCGTTGTCTTTTGTGTGTATTGATGATATTTGTGATCCCATGTTTGTACCCGTGCAACAATCGAGAAACTAATTGTGTGCAAACAGTTAATACATCCTGGACGGATTCTAAAGTTAAGAGTTCGTGGAATGAAGAGAGATTTAACTCAAGATACCGCAGAGGAGGAGATTTGTGTTGTTATGCCTGGTGTAATTGCCCGTATTGATGGTTCTGATATTCAGGTAACTATAGAATTGTAGTTAAAAGTTCATCTTCGGAAAATATCATCATGCTATTTTTAAATAAAAATAAATTAGTTCTTTCTATGTGTGACTGAGATCTATTACAATATAGTCTTAGAAAGATGGTAGAATTTGTGCCTACCATTCAAAGTTCTATATCTGTTTCATTTGAAAACTACAGCTTATAGGGAAAAAAAATCCCTTATGCACTAACAGCTCTCCTTCCTTTGAGATATAGAGAATGCTGCAGCAATGGTTTCAAGAAACAAATTTGCAGTTTTGGGATAGGAAGCCAAAACAGAGAGATTCTGAGGATTTAGGAAATTCTTTTGAAAGGTTTCCTTATCAGTTGTGGAGCGTAAGCAAGTATGGTCAATGTGCCGATGCAGCAATTACTGGCATTATGCCTCCCCCACTGATGGAAGTACAGGTGACAATTTGTTTGCTTAATTCTATCAACCTATGGAATGTCTGTGTAGAACCTACGCTGGGTGACCAAATTACATCTAGTCAACTCATGGTTTCATGTTCATGGAAACGTGTTTCTAAAACATTGGAAATAATAGTTTTCTTGAGTTCAAGTTCCCTTGTTGCTTCTTTGCGGCATGTGTTTTTACATTTTGGTAGTTTACGCACTGAATGATGGAAACTCTCTGAACCTATTCCGGTATTTGAATTCAGCTGCTTTTATTGTTGGGCAGTCAAGTCAACGTTATTTCTGTGCGGTCACTATTGGAGAGGATGCTGTGATTTCAGCATTCAGGTTAGTATGCTAGGATTTCGTGATATATGCCTTTGTTCTGATCTTTCTTTCAAGTTCCAATCTAGGATTTTGATCTCTTGTTCCTATTTACAAAGTTCTTTTTGTTTTGTATGATCTTGTGTTTTATTAATCAATTGTTATTTCATTCTTTTAAAGACTTTCAGAAGATAGAAGCAGGTCCTTGGTTGGAGCTATTCTATCAAAAGTTGTCCCTGCAACGTTTTCAACAATTGCTTCTTTCTCTAAAATGATTTGGCGCAGCCAACAGTCACAAACAAGATCACAACCAAAGCCTCAGTCATTTGCTCATGGTAAAGTTAATTCATTAGTTTTATTTGCTCTGTATTTTAATTGTTTAGAAATTACATGATGTAGGATGTTCTGCTTCATCATTACAGGACTGTGGACATGCTATTATTTAATTGATAAATCCAAATGTTTTATCCTGCTGAACATGTAATCTAAAAGCACATGTTAATCTACATGTGTGCCTGTTCTTAATGTTTCATAGATCCATAAAGAGAAACATGAAAGTTTAGTAACAGTTTTAGCTTTAAAGTTTATTATCTGATTAATATGTTAGTACATGTATGTTCTTAATGTATCTGATTATTTAATTGATTAATTGATCGCCTTCTTTTAAGTGATTTTGTTTGCCTTTTACTTTCATATGACGTTGGTGTGTTTTATCGGTATTGCTTCTGTCTACCGCATTTTTGCTACTTCTAGTGTTTCCATTCCGTTATTGATTTATTTTTTTACCCTCTTTTGGATTATGTTTTTAATTA
The DNA here is from genome assembly GCA_019650275.1 of Xylocarpus granatum. Lineage (NCBI taxonomy): Eukaryota > Viridiplantae > Streptophyta > Magnoliopsida > Sapindales > Meliaceae > Xylocarpus > Xylocarpus granatum. The sequence continues at coordinate 198,427 of BNST01002204.1, forward strand.
TGGCATTTGTTAGTAAAAGCAATTAGAGAAAGGTCTGTTGTATTGAATGAAAATGCTTTTAAAGTGTTAACTAGACTAGTACAGGATGTAGAACTTGCCTGGTCTTTCTGTGATAAATTAAATTTGAGGTGAAAGTGATTGTATATGAATTACTACCGTCTCTGTTGATGCACTTATGAAGCATTGCCGAAACATGTTTACTCTGAGTTTTCAACCTTTTACTCAAAGCCATTGGTTGAATGATTGATGCCATAATTTGTGGCAGCATCCCCATTGACATGTCTGAAAGATCATCCTAGAAAGGGTGAGAGGCTTACATTATCCCCTAGTGGTACATTGGCTGCAATAACGGATTCATTGGGTCGGATATTGCTCTTAGACACTCAAGCACTAATGGTGGTGCGATTGTGGAAGGTTTGTTCTGAACATCCATGCCCCTGCCCTTATTTCTGTGTTTTTTTTTCCCCTATTTTACTTTTGTTTTTAGGTTAGGGAAGGGGGGTTGATGTATTTCTTTTAACCACAAATGTTATTAAATTTTAGGGTTATCGCGATGCTAGCTGTGTTTTCATGGAGATGCTAGCCAACAAGGATATTGCAACATCCAGCTCTGCCCATTATGAACCAGTGAAGAGTGATTATTGCCTATGTTTAGCTATACATGCACCTCGAAAAGGAATTATAGAGGTACATTCATCTGTTTTCTCTCTTTTGGTGGAAATATATTTATCTCGCATTACAGTATTGAAACACGCTTATTGATTTGTCAGTCCTGTTTTAAAATTGTTATTGCTCAGTTTTGAATTGTCTTGAAATATGCCTTTTTATTTTTTTTTCTATTTTGAGGTTTATATTGAGAAATAGCCTATTGTTTTAGATTATAGACTCTTGACAATATTCTGCTGCAATTGATTTAACCTCTTCAGTGCATGTTAATGCTTTTCTCAGTTTAGATATTCCAAGAGCTCCTTGCAATTCCCATTTAATTTCTGGTAACATCTTGCAGGTCTGGCAGATGAGAACAGGACCACGTCTTTTAACCATTCAGTGTGCCAAAGGTAGCAAATTACTGCAACCCACCTACAGGTTTGGATCGTCAATGGCTTCTTCTCCTTATGTCCCTCTGGAGGTTTTCTTGTTGAATGGAGACTCTGGTCAATTATCAGTTTTGAACAGATTCCTTACTTGAGATTTTAAAAGAGAAAATTCTTTTTCTTGATTTGCTTTTACCCAATTACATATTTCTCTGAATGTCGATCACGATTTGTTGTATAGTCAATAAGACTAATCTTCAGAAGTTGTACGAATGCTATTGATTATATAAAATCCTTCCTTGCTACTTCAATGTTTGTATTCTGGAGCACAAAATGAAAGAACATTAAACATTGTTTTCCAAATTGAAGGAATGCGAACTACTTATAACTATAAAATCTGTTTTCTTGAATAGAGAAGGATGAATACTGTGGTAGTAGCTGTCAGGATGCACAGATTCTTTAGTCCGAATAGTAATTGCTGTCACATTCATGCAATACAAGAACAAAGCCTCTTTTGAGTTCCTGAGTTTCATGAATGGTTGCCTTCTCCAGCTTGAAGGTTTTCTCTAGCATCGGATGAACTTAACAAGAAGAAAAACTGATTGTTGCCACATGATTCTTAAATTGCTTAAGAAAGATTTCTCTTGTTAGATGTGCAAGAGAATTTCTGTGCGTGGGCACACCAAATAAAAATACAAAATGGCCAAAAGAATTGAGAATTTTAGCTATAAGACCTAATATAATAATCTATCTGAAATGGACATAACCACAAACAAGAAAGAATAATCGGAAAAACAAATTTCCAGCATCCTAACTCAACAAACATGGCATGTGATAAAGGCAGTAAAACTTCGTTCCTCTTCGTCATAACAGGATCATTTCCTAGTCCTGCAAATAGATAACATTTGTGTTGAACCCAATAAATACCCTGTATTACCAAAGGGCAGAAATAAAGTTTTATTGTCATCCCACTAGGGTAACAGCCTAAATTTAGCCTGTAATCTGAACTTACAACAGTTATTGTTTCACAAGATTGACTCCTTAACAGACTCATCCAAATCAATGGATGATGTTACATCTAAGCTAGGATGAATTTAACCATGGAAATTGTGTTCAAAATGTCTGCAGCTCATGCTTCCACCAGCCATCTATCAAATGATTGAATCGACAGTTGAGCTTCAAAAATGTGATTCAAGATATTCAAACATCAACACAGCTCCAATCCAATTGTAAGCACTCACAAAATTAAGAAATTGTTCATTCACTTGATTCATTTTCAGGGATGTTGACTGAAACTTACAGCAAACAGTATTAATGAAGGGAGGAAATTTAATGCTGAGCTGAAGATATTTTTTGTCATTTTTAGAAAAAACAAAGCAGAGTTTACATTAAACAATTGGTTGCAAGAAAAGAAATACAAGAATATCCACAAGCTAATCTGAGTCCTTGATAGATGAAAACCATGGGACATACAATTCTCTTTGATGCAGCCACATACAGGAATCCTCTGGAATATTCAATTAAATTCCCTTTGATGATTTAACTGAAGGATCAACTGTAAGGCGATGATTGAATTCCTCACCCAGTTATTAAAAAATTCAGATGCTAATTCCAGCAGGCAGAGGCCTCTACTTTATTTTTGCAAATTATAAAACAATTCAGGTGCTAGAAGAGCCATTCTAGCAGGCAGAGGCCACTACTTTAGTTTTGCAAAGTTTTAACCTAAATGAGATTCTGAAATTTTATCACACTTATTTCTTACTTCATCATAAAAAATAGTGTAGTTTGAGCTGCTTATGTTCCTAAAGTAGCAGAACTTATTACCAAGGTAGTTGTACACTTGTTGTGTGCTCCCCAACCCACTAACTACCAAGTTGTTCTTCACAAGCATGACACCCTGCCCTTCCTGCAAATTGTTGAGAGAGCTGTCTGAGAATCCAGAACCAGCACTCTTAGAGCTCTTCTCATTAAATCCCAACATGATGTTTGCCACAGATAAAGAAGTTCCATTTCCCTTATCTTCAGAGTTCGAGTATAAGTAAAAGGGAAATGTTTTGAATGACTTCATTAAGTGAGCAGTATATGATGGCATCTCAGCAGACACCCTGTCATTAAAATGGATTGTCTGATTAACAATCTGCAAATTGCCATTATTGCCTATCACCATTGAGTTACTGTAAGTAAAGTCTTGAATGAAATGAGTAGTAATCTTTCCATGAGATGACTCAACCCATCCAGCTGAGGATACCGACCTATTTATATTTGTGAAGAATTTTCCATCTAAACCCTTAAAATTTGACACAAGAGAAACATAAAGAGGCACAGCACTGTTTTTCAAAAGCTTCCCCTCTGTTTTTGAACTTTTACTGTCCAACCAAAGATGCAAATTTGCACCTATATACCACACATTCAAAGCATTAGTAACGCTAAACCCAAGCTTATGAGTCTTCGCGTCCAATATATTCCCTAAAAATGGAGTGATTTCAATGTCATAAGAAGGAAGGTTGAATGAACCAATACCACTGATTGGTCTCCACAAGAGAGGATTAATCCCACCTGTAAATACTACAGTAAAAGGCCAAATGGCACCAACAACCTCACCATCAATAGTCACCACAACCTCCCTAAAAGGTCCATTTCCAGGATAATCAGTCAGATTATTTGCAGCAATGTAATCGTTGGGTAGATTTCCATACCAAAACTCATCATTCTCATGAAAAGAAACATAAACCTCCAACACAGCCCTATAAGCATTCTTAGGAATCACAAATTCCTTCACTCCAATGTCCGTTGAATTCTCAATCTCAAACCACAACCCATCATTCAATAGCGATATTCGCGAAATGGGCAAGATCAAATCAGCATTAGACCCATACCCAGATACCAACTTATCCGAACCATACTCATGATCATTAAAAGTTTCTTCAGCAGGGTAAAAATGAATGGTTATATCCACATGATACACCCCAGTATAAGTACTATCAATAAGATTACCAATATAAACAGCAAGATTCTGTGTCTCATTCTTAACAAGCAATGAATAATACCTCGTTATATCCTTTTCAACAGTCCAAACAATCCCATTAACTCTTGGCTCAGCTGTGCAACTCCTAAGAAGCTCCACGCCACCTAACCAGACACCAAAAATCCGGTCAAATTGCCTGCCTTTACATGTTGCATTCCATTCCAGGACAATCTTGGAGAATTTCTGAGACGAACAATGAGAAGGAGGAGTGTAGTTCGCAAGAACTGGAGACTTCCCGTACGTATCGGCAAAGTCATGGTGAAGAACGAGAAGTGAACAAGGTTTGGTTTTGGAGAGTATGATGGGTTTGGTTACTTCGAAGTAGCGAGTTGGTTTAGTTTCGTTGAGATGAAGATTAAGAAGATCTGAGGCGTAAAGATTAGAGTTTTTGAGAAGGGTCTTGGTGTGGTGAAGATTTGCTACGATGGAGTAAGGTCCATGAAGAAGAAAGAGAGAAACGAAGAGTAATAAAGGGGAATGAGAGGCTGCCATGAATGTAGTTGTTGTAAGTAATCAGATTTATTCCCGTTTGTTTCACTGGTTTTATTAATGGAAGTTGGGGAGTTGTTGGGTCGCTGGAGGGAAAAACAATGCTGACGAAAGAGACTAAGATGGCCGAGCAGAAACTGAATAGAGATGAATAAGCAATCAAATCCCTTGTTGAATGCACACGAAACTCCGATATTTCCGCAATCGAAGGAGAATTGGAGGAAACACCTACATAATAATTCTTGGTTTCTTTAACTACTCGTATATTCTGAGATTTGTTGTTAATGTTTTTTTAATAATTTTTCCTGCATGTATTTGACGGCTGCCTTATTCCAAATTTGAAACGTGGCAAGATCTCTGCCGTTCTCTACGCTTACAATCTAAAGTCAACCTTTCCGATCAACACCCTGGGCTGAAACGCCGAGAGGAGCAGATACAGAAACAGAGCACAGCAAAAACGCGGATACCTCTCTTTCTCTTGCCCCCTCGCTGATAAACCTATTCGCAGAAGAATGAGCTTCTGTTATTTAACTAGGTCAGTTCAAATCTTTAATTTTTATTATTTTTCTTTCAGAATGAGTTTGTTTAGCTCCATTCCTGACTTTGCTTATTGGATGTGCGTGCTGTTCTCTGGGAAGCTTATTTGTACCGTTAGGATTTCATTCTAATGATTAACTGAAGCTTTACTATCTACCTCGAAGAGAACAAAGTTTGCTTTCAGAAAATTCAATGCATCATGCTCTCCTTCTTCTGGTATGTTCAATTTTTCTTTTCCCTTTTTCCATAGGTAATGGCTTATTCTTTCATTTTTTTAATAAGAAGAAAAAGTTTGCTCTCGGTAGTTCTTGTTCCTGAAAAATAGTAACTTGGAAGCCTCTGAACTGATTGGAAATTTACTCACATTGATTGTAATTGCACTTTATTGAGAAGATGAATTGGAAGTTCATTTGTGTTCGGAGGTAAAATATTAGATGCAGTTAACAATGCATGTGATAAAGTAATGGCAATATAAGAAATTTTTGACTATAATTGGAGTCAGTCGAAGAAGCTAGATTTAGCACAAATTAAAGAAGCATGAGAAGTAGTTTGACTTGATAGGTTAGTTTTGTGTGACGATGATTCCTGTGACTTTTATTAATGCTATGTTAAGAAACCAAGCCCAGCACCTAATGTGTAATCTTTTTGTGCGGTTGTAGTGATTTCTTAGAGAGAAACACTTATTGTTGGTTCCTTGCGTGTTCTTGGAGTTTTTATATGCAAGTTGCTTGTTGTCTGTCAATGGAAAAGAATTGCTAGGTGCAAAAAATGACACAATTGCCTTTTTTGTTCTCCCAAAAGGACTGGCATTTTGCTAAATCTCGCATTGGGATGGACATTTTGCTTATATTTGTTATTCTTATTCTATGTAGATCCACTATTGATTAAGGCTGCATAAGGACTGGCTGTAAGTCAGCCACCGGCATGGATGATGCGGCAAGAAGGAAGGTATCTGGCTGTTAACAGAAAGCTTGCAGAAAAAACACCCATCATTCAGACCGAGGTCGGTGACAACTGATCTCATTGTTCAAATTTCTTTGCAGCCTTGGGAAGCTTTCCTTCCTGATGGAGTTATCATTTTCTCTGACATACTTACTCCTCTACCTGCATTTGGTGTTCCATTTGACATAGAAGAAGTGAGAGGACCCATTATTCGGTCACCAATTCATTCTGAAGAGCACTTAAAGGCATTACATCCTGTCGATTTGGAAAAACTTCAATTTGTGGGGGATTCTCTTTAGATTTTGCACAAGGAGGCGATTCTTCTTCTACTTTTCTTTACATGTGTCAAGATGAGGCAAAAATACTACTTTTATTTGTGTAATAGAGGATATATGATTTCCTGTGAATTTGTTTCTTGAAGTTAATTCTTTTCACGTAGGTTGGGGAATATGCTGCAGTTCTTGGTTTTGTTGGAACTCCTTGGACAATTGCTACATATATAGTTGAAGGGGGCACAACTCACACATACAACCATAAAAAAGTATGTGCCATGCAGCGCCACTTGTATTGAGGACTCTTCTCTCTCAATTAACACAGGCAATATCTGATAATATTATCTTCCAAGTGGAGTCTGGGGCTCATTGCATACAAATATTTGACTCATGGGGTGGACAACTGCCACCTCATTTGTGGGAGCAGTGGTCAGACCCCTATATTAAAGAGGTAAATTGGAGCTGATTTGGTTACAAATGAAGAAAACAATCTTGTTCTTTGCAGTGTGATGTCACGGCTGAATAATCTTATTGTTTGTTTGCTGTAAAGCAATGAATTTAATGCAGATATGGGTCATAACAAAGTTCTTTGTTTATTTATCTTATATCTGATATTTCCATTTGAACTAATTGGACTATCTCATTTTGTTAAACAACTACATGTGCAAGTTTTCTGGGTCATTTTAAGTTGATTGGTGAAAAACGTATAGATTCTGTTGAGGCTCAGAATAGGAACTCTATATATATGTGTGCGCGCGCGCGCGCTAATCTCTGAGTATGATGGAAACTGTACTGAGTACAAGCCTCCTCCCTAGGAGTTTCCTCTGAGACAGTAACTATATATATATATATATATATGATTCTGTTTTGTGCGATAACCATTTGGATTGAGTTCGAACTAAGTTCCTAAGACTGACAGAGTTCAGCCCCAAGTTATAAGGAGTTTCCCGCTGCTGGGAAATTACCATGAAGATCCACGATGTTCTCCAATAATTCTGGCGTTAGCAACAATTAAATCACAAGAGAAATAAGAGTAGCCACCATATTTTGCTAGCCGTGCTCGGCCATTCGTTCTACTCCTAACAATGTCTTGGCATCGCTTCCGCTAACTAGCATTAAATCAAACAAAATAGTCTAAATTCAATCAACAGACAGTTTGCAACCAAAAACGAAAGGAAAAGGAGGAACTCACATGCACATTGATTTCAATATCCAATTAATGGAGATCGCTCAGGCTTGATGTGCTTTCAAACATGAAATGAAATCTGCAGTAGAATATACCTCTATGACTGTATGAAGATCCAAAGACCGTATTCTATCCAAAGCCCCAACTCTTGTCGTGTTGAAAGCAACAACACAAGAGAAAGACAGAAAGAAACTCTACGAAAGAAAACAAAAAAGAGAGAGCACCAAGAGGGAATACCAGCATAATTACAGAGTGAGAGAGGCTGTAATAATGCCCTTTAATGTCTGGTCAAAAAGATAGAAATTAGATTGTATATGCTCAGGTAGTGTCTTAAGAGGTGGGACAACTGATGAAATCCTCAGTAGATTTTAATTAATGCAATTAGATGATTTAGGACTTCCTGCATTTTAAATTAGCGTGGGACTGGCAGCCATTGCATCCACTAACTTTCCTGGTTACAAGGAAAGTGTTTTCAAGTAGCAACATGTTATTGGAATACCACTTTTAATTTGTCAAGTACTATGTTCCAATATATTTTTTCAGAAAGTAATATGTTCTGAAGCCTCAACAAGCTTATCTTCAGTTTTTCTTTGTTTTTTCTTTTTTAATTTTTTTCCCAGATTTTGCTGCAAGAACATGTCATCATCATGACTTTCTGTATTTTAGTTCATTTTATCGACTCAGATATAAATACAAATATAATGATTGAAAACTACCACTTTCTGTATTTTCTTGTTGGATTCAACACCAAATATAATGCATTCTATGATGGAAGAATTAAAACTACAGAATAAACAAAATGTGGATTATCTATGTCCTTTACTTAACACAGAGGAAGTAATTGAGCCAGGAATTAAAACTATTGAGGCAAACCTCCTAATTTGTGCATTGCTCTGATCTTAAAAGTAACTAAACCCTAAATTGATCTCAGTTGATAATGATTGAAAAGTATAGTAACATAGATCTATTCAATCTACATGATGAATTTGGCAAGATGGGAAAGCTTGATTTCAGGCAAAAATTAGAAAATAATGTAAATGAATTGCTCCCTTTGATTATGGTTTTGAAACATGTACAATAGAAAGGCAAATTTTAGAAAATTGTGAATGAATGGTGAGGGAGGGTCAATTACCATAATTAAGAGAGAGTTTAAGAATTGAAGAGGAATCCAATGACATCTATGGTTATTAAACCGAAGCTTACTGTTATGAATATATGAGTGTGGGACAAGAAACTATATCAGTGGGGGATACTCGACCTTCCCAAGAAAAATATATTTGATTTTTCAACAAATCTTGATCGTGCCCTTTTTGTTTTAATAATCTCTCGAGTCTTCAAGCAAACAAATAACTTTATAATGTATATTAATGGTGTGTATAATTAAGTAATTAATACTTCCATGATACACCTAGAGAGCGTGGTAGCTAGCATGGTACTTCCTAGCGATGTTTTGTTTTATCAAATTATACATTATTTCGGAGGTTGTTCATGGCAGCAAACTTGAATATTCAGATGTTCCATATTACTAAGTATCCTTAAGAAGATAAAGTAAAATGAAACAAACTTACTCGACACTTCAGCTTCGAGGTTTCTAAATTTCTTCACCAACTTATAATTCATGCTTTAATCTCATAAATATTGCTTTTGAGTTACTTAAGAGAACATCATCCAGGAAGTATTGTTTGCTGCTGCAGGGTCCGGTAAGATAGATCTCCGGAAATATGGACGATGACGAAGTTGAGACTCGCAGTTATTCAAGACCTAAAGTAAGTGATCAGAGTAAGGAAGTTAATAGAAGAATGATAAATTTTGAAATACAAATGGTTATGGTTTAATCTGATAGTTTTGGAAATCGTCATTATATAGTTTTTTGTCACACATTGCTTAATATATGATTATATTAAATTGCTAACAAACTCTGTCCTAATGCTCCCTACATTGTTTAGAACCAAATCATTTGCGGGCAATATAATAAAATGCCATTAGCACTTCTCTGATGCAGGCAAAAGGAAAATCTGATTGAATGCAAAGGTAAATTACATCTAGCATTAACAAAGAATGAAAATTTTAAAAAACCAAAGATATGTACTATAAATAATAACAGACAAAGAAGCAGCATGAAAAATGATTTCAATATCCTTGCAGACATGCAAAGATCTTAGTAGTAGCTGATGTTATTTCCACCAAAAAACAAACAAACAAACAACCTGCATTTATAAGCATTGATTTGGTTCATCCCACTTACCCTAGATCTTCAATCATACATAATTTTTCATAATATATCCTACGGGAGAAGGGATAATCTTTATTGATGCGTCTATGTTCATTCATGTTGGGCACAAGATCATGCAGAATCCCAAAGGAGCTAAGACTATATAGAAAGCTAACATGAACTTAAGATTGATTGTTGATCGTAAAAATTTTTTGTAAGAGAGAGAGAATCTTGATCTATTATTATCATAGCATCTCACGTTAGACTGTTAGACATGTTTAGGTAAAGTGGGTAAACACTGTTGTTATGTCTTTTCCTTTATAAAGTAACTACTGTTCAGATTAGGGTTTTGATGCCCTTGGCCTAGGGTTTATCGTGAAAGGAATGTGATGGGGCCTAAGTTTTGAAGATACGCGCATGCTTGTCAATAAAATGGTTCCACCTCCTGTCTTTTACACACTTTCCTGAGTAGACTATTGACTGAAAGACAATGAATGAGTAAATTTATCAACTACATGTATTTTGACAAAGATCGATGTTGGTGTATGATGATTATCATGTTATCCTTTCATGGAATGAAATTTCATTTTTATCGGATAGATCTAGCTTCTAATAAGTAGAAATCTAATCATCACTAAGAAAATTTACCATTTCCTAGGAAAAGCAATAAGAACCAAGCTTATTGCACAGGAAAACTTGAACTATGATCTTCGCTAGCCTTCATAGTCATCCTCCTCTTCTTCTTCTTCTTCTTATATGCGATTCCTCGAGCCTTAGCTTGAGAGTCTCTCACTTCACGCAAATAAATACGAATAGCACCGCCAGCAAATGGGTTTGTTTCTGGCAAGCCGCCGTTTTCTTCGTAAGCAGCCCTAAGCCTGCCGATGAGTGCATCGAGGCTGCCCCAAGCTTGCTTCAGTGGGCAAGAACAAGGACCCGGAGGCTCAGGCTGTCCGAAAAAGACACACCCTTGCATGTGCACTCTAGTCTTGCCAAATAGATCGAGATATCGGAGAAAATCAAGCACATGATTTGAGTTGCACTGCGACAGCGCCACTGGCGGCCTCTGATTCCTCAAGTACTGACCAAAGGTGTTCCAGTCTCGCCTCTTCTGGGATTCATACCGGCTAAGAGGAGGCGGATTTTGCTGATCAGAAGCAGTAGCAGCAGCAGTAGTGGAAGATCTCGATGATCCCTCGGCTACATCTTTCCCTTTATTGGTTGACATGTTCACTAGCTAGCTCATGAAATTTCTGCAACACCAAAAAGAAAGGAATCTTGGGTGTGGATGGAAAAGGAAGAAGAGAAAAGAGAGAGGAACTAAATTTCTTTTATTTTCTTCGGAGGACCAAATTAAAGATCAAATCATGGGGCCAATGAAGAGACATGTTATGGGGCCCGATCTGGTGTATTAGCTCCTCTTTTTCTTCCTTTAACAGTACCATTAGCATTAAGAGTTGCCTCTCTTTTCTTTTTTCTATACATTATAACTGTACTTCCATCATCCAATCAATCATCATAGACTACATTGGCTTAATTGGCACGATGGTTTGGTGAATCAAAGCCTCTAATAGACAGTCTACAGTTTCATTACAAAGGGTATGCAAAACATTACAAATTTGTAATATCAATATTAAGGTTCACTTCACAGCACGATCGAGATATTAACTAAATCTTTTTCATTTCAAATTTTGTATGATAGTGAATCAAGTTGTTGTTCCATAGAAAAGATTGTCACCTTCAAGTCAAGTTTGATTTTGACGATTACGGGCGGAGAGAAGTTAGTTTCTCATTGACACAGCCATCAAAGGTTTTGTTTCTTATTAAAATAAACAGTGTTATAATCTCACAGTTTAGTTGATCTTAATCATTTCTAAATGACCAATGCAAAAACTTTCTATAGCCATTAAAACAGTAAATCAAGCCACAATTCGGCATGTGATTGGGCCTTCGCAATTCTTAGGTGAATGACATACCAGTGTAAAAATTTTCTCGATGTGATAATCACCATCACTGTTGATAGTGCAGAATGATTATAAATAATATATAATTGTACGAAGGTTAGTGATGTTTTTGTTGTTTTTCTCTTCTGATTTCCTTTACCCTTCCTTGCTTCTGGAATTTTTACCAGAAACATGCACACAGGCTATGGGATAAAAGAAAAACCCTAGCAGCCTGTTTGAGGAATTGTTGTGGTAAACATGTCCATTTAAAAGAAAGTTTCCAAGGAATGAATTCCTTGCAACATAGAAAATAGGCATAGTTAGGGCAACCAGCCAGTGTTTAACAGTAAGATTGAGGACTTTTTGCATGAACAATTAATGGCCTAGTATGAAAATGGTTTCCCTGGTAGAGAAGCACCTAGAAATACACATGCTAGTCCTTCATAGGGAGCTTACCTTACCTATGACAATAATTGAAAATGAATGCTGAAAGCTAATGGTTGTTGGCCGCCTTAATTAATTATAATTACAAAATTAACTAATATAGAAGACTTCTTTCCCCCAACATTATTTTAAAGAAGAAAAATTTCAACATCATGGTTCGATAGACCTAGAATCTTAATGGCTAGACTATTCCTTTTTGGTAGTATTCCTAGAGATCAGATTTGAGATTGGTTATATTTCCATTTATATTTTATGTACCCAAAAGGTTTATGTCTCGAGTTATAATCACTATTGGGACTTGAGAATTTTGGTCAATCAACATTTCAAGCAGGGAATTGCCTTTTCCCTCCATCTCCATAGTGTTCAAAGTTCAATGAAACCTTTAGAATTGCCTAGAAATTTGAAGTAATTATTGAACATGGCCAATTCAGATTTCTTTATCAGATAACTTAGTTTTAAAATTTCTTCAATATATTAGAGTCTCTTTTGTTGGGACTCGGTTTGATTTCCCAAAATCAGATATTTTCTTGGGCTCATGTCAGTCTCAATGTCAAAGTCGGTCTCCATCTCAACAAGGCCCATAACAATGGAATGTTAATGTTCAGATCCCTGTACTTTCATTATTTATAAATAAATGTTTTCATGTGTAATAAATTGCTCCATATGCAATGTTGGAACGACTGCTATGTGCTTTAATGTTACATTATATTTGTCGAAATTGAAGATTACGATGGTTTCAATAGTGATCAACATTTAGCGGATAGGAACTTGGCAAATTATAGAAAGAAAGAGAGGGTTATGTATAAACATTGGAAAGAAAGATCACACATACCTAAAGCAGTCAAGAAAGAGGGGTTTGGAGTGGTTGCTTCGTATGAGCTGTTCGTTTGCTGCAATAGGGGACTGTGCAGATCATATTGTTAGCCGAAATATGCACAATCCAGTGTGTTAATTTTACGGGGGAAAAACTATGGTCTGTTTGATGATGCTTCCTAGCATTACTTTAAGCAAAATATTAAACATAAATAACTATTATTATTCCCACTCCTCCCCCTCTTCACACCATTGGTATCCTTAAAAAGTGGAGGAAGGAAGCACTACCAGTATCATCTTCGTTCTCGATCGTGCCCTGTTGAACAAGACAACACAACACAAAGATTTAGTTTGATTGTTTGTTTATATATTGGCCAACACATGGCAGGATCTGCTTACCAATTATTATCTTGTTTATCGATATGTGTTGTATATTGTTCAATGTTTCGGGCCTTGCGTGCCACGTTCTCATCATCCTCTTCACCTTCAAATCAATTCTATTCACCAGATTTCCTTTGCTTGCGGGGATACAGAAAACTTGTGAAGAGCTCTAATCTGTTCTTCAGTTTGTCAAGAGTCTGCGCTTTTTTATACAAGCTATCCGTGCACCACACATGACCATTCTGGCAGTTTGCTTACTGGGATATAGATCATCAGTATTTATTACCATATGCCATGCTTCAAAAGGATAACTATAACCTATACCATATACCAAAACATGAAAATTGGGTATGTAATTCTTACTAGACATGGAAACTAAACTGACAAATTTAATCAAGATTATTGGAAAACAGTTAATAAACCGAGTTAATGAGTATGGTCAAAATTATTGTCGGTGTGTAATTAATTAATGGGATAAGGTCTTGAATCGTACAGATATCAGATTGGCGTCCCAAAGAATGTTTGAAAATGATTTACAATATTAATTTTGGATTCAAATCCAAGCAATCGAATTTAGAAGGTGATTCATAACGTAGAACAATGAATTATATGTACATCGTCTCCATCTAGTTATCATAAATCTAGACCATCCTCAGCTAAATCCTTCATTCCACTCCACAAGAACAATTTCAAGAATGCCATTGATGTGCCTCAAGGATCTTCAATGATGAATCAAGATCTAATGGGTATATCTTTTTAGGGTTTTATGGATGGAAAAAGGTGCTGGTATGTAGTATAGTTGTTGGGTGGATGAAAATTCGTAATTGGAGTAAGTTACTGGGTCTATAGGGGTGTTTTAAGAAAGCGGAAGGGTTATGTACGAATTTTGAAGTAGGAATGTGATAGTGATAGCCTATGGAAAGTTTAATAGGAGAAAACTAGTTAATCAAGTTTGATAAGATTAAATCGCCACAAACAAGATTACTAGGTTGATTCGCCACACTCTAAGATAGAAAGAACTCTAAGATAGAAAGAAGGAAGAGTGATAAGAATCGATAGATAATTCGCCACTAAACAAGGAATTTGTTTAGATAAGAATTTGAATGCAACGAAGCAAAATTCCGCTTATTTCTCAAAACTGTTTAATTACAAGCACTAATATCGTATTTATAGTAATGACAACCTTTCCATGTCTAATTTATACTAAAACGCCTAATTCATCTATGATAAGGATTCCTAAGTAAATAAGGACTACTAAGTCATCTAAATTTCTATGAAGATAAGCCTAATATATCGGGTTCCTAATCCTATGTAAAACCCTACTTAATCTCAAACTCCTTGCCTAGTGATATTTTCTGCTGCTGTTGGAATTCTTCTTGGCATGAATATCCTTTGTTAATGAGGATTAATCTTTCTTGGATGGCAGTAGCTTCATTTTCATGATTGAGCACATCAGCCATCTTCCTCGGCATTATTCTCCTTCTCCTTTCCAGCTTGTCTTTTACAACTCTTGCTATACGCTTGGGTCTTACTCGAAACGAGCCGCTTTTCCGTTGGGTTTGGGAAGCCACAGGGGAAAACATGTTGGTGAAAACGCTACCTTCTCCCTTGGAACAGATGGAAATCTTGTCTTGGCCAGAAGCCGACGGTACTAATGTCTGGCAATCGAAAACTGCCAACAAGGTTGTCGTAGGGTTTAAGTTTCATGACTCTAAAGGGTAAATTCGTTTGGCAGAGTTTTGATTTTCCAACTGATTCTCTCTTGGTTGGCCAATCTCTTCGCGTCGGTGGCGCAACCAAGCTCGTCAGTCGAGCCTCCGCCGAAAAAAAGGTCAACGGCCCTTGAATAGCAATGTACTATAAAAGCAGCAATTCTCTCCAACCTGTCATCTACTCCACTTTCACTGATTGGTTTAGCGGCACGTTACAGAATGTAACATTCACTTCTGCCCCAGAAACTGATAAGCCTTTGCTCATCAACTAAAGCTAGATTCCTCCACCGGTAGCAATCTCATTTTGGCTAGGCCAAAATGCAACAGCGCCACAGCGTTTCTTCGTCTAGGAATGGATGGAATGCTTTTGCCAGTTCGAACTGCAAGTGTTGAGGCTATTCTTGCCACCGGAAGACATCGAAATGTTGGAATGCTTTTGACTTGCTCACTCTCGCAAAAGCCCCAAACGCTACCCATGTGGGATTTGTTGAAGTGCTCAACATGTAAATTATAATCCCGTAATTAAGGGGAAGGTCAACTTAGAAGATGAAGTATTGTGACTTTCTGAAGGTTATTTCATTGTCTTTTTCCTGACTGTAGAATGCTTGTAATAAGTCGGAGATGTGAGATCCAACGCCACCACAAAAACAAGTGTGTGTTTGTTCGTAAAGTAAATAAATGATTGGAAGCGTTTGTTTTTACCATGATATGGATATGACAAGAATCATCAACGTCTTCACCAGCAACTTCCCTGAAATGGACCCAAGATTCTTCTATTGTGATGCAGCAGCTGTAAAATCCATAGCATCCATTTCTTTGCAGACGTCTTGGCTTCGAGAGGTCAGCAAAATATTACAGCCTTGATCATTTCAAAAAGGAATACCGATCGTTTCCAAGTCTATTCTTTCCTAAACGTCATTCTAATATGACAAGAATCATCTTCTCTATATTGATTCTTTCCCTCAGTGAACGTGCTCTTGCGTTCTCGCCATTGACATAGAGTGTTACAACTAACATGCTCGCTCTTTCCCCTTGAATCCTCATAACACTTCAGAACATCAGTTTCAATGATTTCTCCGTTGCTTTTATCAGTGTCAATTTTCTCTGCATGCAGTCTTTCTCTAGTATCTGCGAGTTTCTCAGCTTGCTTTCTTAATGTTATGATTATAGTGAAGCAAGTAACCAAGTTGCTGGAGAGCTGCATCATACAGACACTCTGCAATCTTTTCCACGACTGATGAAGCAATGTCCATGACAATTTTTCTTCTTGAGGGATCAAAGGTGAACAAATGATGTTATAGAATAGGACAGATGCAACCAATTGGCTAGTTAAGAGTAACTTAGATGGCTTAATTTGTAACTAAAGGGCAGGACACGATCACTGATAGACGGACGTGCCTAAGGTTGATCAAGGAATGACAACAAAAGAGAATGATGCAGTGTAAAAGCAAAGAAATGACAAAGTAAAAAGTGAAAAACGGAAAGATGTTAGTTAGATAATTCATTTAGAACTAGAAACGGATCCATCCTTCCCACCAAGGCTACTCGATTCCGCGAGGTTAATTACGAACTACTCTCAATTTTCTGATAAATGCTGCTTGTTGGCTCCATGATCTTGTGTTTCACGTTGAAGCCCTTCAATTATCTTTACTTGGATAACAACCCTTTTAAGTCCGAATCTGTAATGTCTTCGCGAGAAGGAACTTAAAATCTTGTAATGACTTCATATAGCGGTAGCACGAAGGAATGAAGGGAAAGCCTCCGATGATCAAAACATCGATATGTTGTATGATACGTTATCTATTCTCCTAGGCTAGACCTCAATCAATCCGCATATTTTCACAGTTTCGCACAAAATGCTTATGAAACCAACAATCCCATGAAGCACATTCCCAGAATACATAATTTCTTTGAAGCATCTTCCAATAAGTGTGAGGTTTCAGGAACTGCCGTACTCCACTCTACAGAAACCAACGTCAATCACGCTGATCAGCTAACGAAGGAGGCTTCTAACCACATGTATTTGGTTCAAACGACATGAGAGCTTGCAATCCACGGCTCATTTCGTGACTTATGGGCCGTGACATGAAAGCATGGGATTGGATTTTGGATCAATGTCAAAACAAAACAAAAGAAAGTCTGTGTCAAAGGCAGAAAGTAAGTGCTTTTGGATCTGTCTATTATTTGGAAATTAACTCCGTCGGTGAAGCCGACTGTTAGAGAAAAATCAATGACTCAAGAATTCCATTTCTTCTTTTCTACGGCTACCATTAACTACCATACAATCCGCCGCCCCCATGTCACGATGCCCAAAACCGAAAGGAATATACCGAATCACAAAACCAAGGCAGTGGAAAGTCAAACTTGATAGCCGGGGACATCAAAGAATAAAGATTACTCTAAAAGTCGTTAAAGTCAAAATTTATGTCCCCACGGAACGTGGAATCATGCTAAGAACTCGACATTCATTGTGCGACTAACCCGTTGAACTTTCAACTGTTTGACTTTCTATTTATAACTCGTTCAACAAACAATAATTACGCAATGACATTATTTTTTTCCCAATTAAATTTATCTGTATTAACATGTATGCAACAAGTACTTTAAAGTCTTGTCTTTTTCTGCCTGTTAACTTTTGAACAGCAATAATAATATATAAAAAGCACTTATTACGACAGTGCTTATCGCGTTGATATGCCAAGCTGATAAGTTGTCCCGCCCTCTTCTCTTCTTCTTATTTTAATTTCACTCAGTCACTTTTCATTGTCAAAAGTGCTTCCTATTCTTAAATCGGATCGAAACACTTGAATTACAAACTAGTCATAAATGTTGAAAAAGCGAGGGAAAAAACTACATGAATATACCTGCAGATTTTGAGGGTTTTTTCTTCTTCTTGTTATTATTTTTGTTGTAATTTTAGTTAGAATAGTTGTATATTAAAATGAATAAACATGTTAAGTTAATTTATAAGTCATCATCTGACGAAACATAACATGTCTTACTCAATTAATTTATAACAAGATTTTACGTAATACACTTGGAACCATGTTCGGATACGATGTAAAAGTTGTTATAAATTAATCATGGGTGAGTGATCAATAATTGAATTCTTTCATCATCCTGTAAAAAAATTCAGGCCTGATAAGTGATTCACACGGTGTATGGATCAATGGTCTTCTTTACAAATTTGAATCAGACAGTAGTTTTCCCCGAAAATGAGGTAAGAAAACAGGTACACGTTGTTTGTGGGGCATAAAGCATTTGTATTCATTAAGATAGTTGACTTAAGTGCATGTGCAGCATTGCTAATGCAAATAATCACAGACTTAGTTGATGCTGACACTAGACACCCGACAACACGCTTTTGTTAATTGAAAATCGTGTTACCTTCCTCAGGTTCCTGTTCAGTTTATCCAGAACGCTCATGGGGAAGGATGAATCATCATAAAGTATTAGAAACTGCTGCTTCAATAGTAGTTGTGCCTTTTAACAGAACAAAGCAGCTTTTATGAAGAAGCACTTGATCGCATTGCTTTTGCCATTTAAGGACTGTCTTAGCTAGTGTAGTAGGCATAGTTTATGGTTTCTTCTTAAATGTGAATACCTGCACCACTTGTCTCCCACGATGTTAATTTTCAATGCTATGACACTTAATATATATGTATATATTCGGGGAACCATTTTGGTCAATCAAAACTCAGATGAGCATCAAAACAGAATATTCCTTTACCTAGCATGGAAATTAAGGACCAAACACGGTAACGGTCTCAAAGGGAGAATACTGTTCTTGCTGTCTGAACTGGTCCACTTACATTTTGGCACGACTTCCGCTTTCCATCAAGAAAGCAAAAGGACAATTTTTTATTCCACTATTTCGCTTGTTTCTCTTTATATATGCGCCACTTTCTCCGCATTTCTCTGGCCTCGCACTACTTGCTCAGTTCAACTTTGAAGTTTCCATCTTTTCTTCTTCTTCTACCAAATTTCTAATCTCACTTGCCCAGATTCAGGTACTTCAATGTTTATAACCCCGTTCCTTTATCTTCATCTGGGTCCCTCGCAAAATCCACCATTTTACAAAGCTACATTTTTGGTCTTTACACTTGGCCTTTTCATATCAAACCATTGTTTTATAAGATATATATTCACACGCACACGCACACGCACACACAC